>JABXWE010016938.1:0-35804 GCA_014611495.1 Limonius californicus | reverse complement strand
CATAGAGGATACTTTTCAACCTTATCTGTGCATTCTTGACCTGTAATTTCACATATGTTACTAAAACATAGTGGTTTTGACAGTTAAGTACAAGAATGTTAAATTGTGAATGTAATATTGTTCTTTAGGGAAAAATATGTTTTAAATAATGTTTCTATGTATGTAAGGAAGGCTTGTGTCAATTTTTATTTACTTTGAATGTGTTTCTAATAATTTATATAATGAATTGGAAAATTTTAATTGTCAGCTTTCTTATACTTTATTGAAAATAAGTCGTGTAAGATATCGATATCTGAGGAAATTTATTAGGAATATCTTGGTGTTTTCCTCCTTTCTGTAACAAGGAAGTTATTTTCAGTTTATAGGATTTTGTAATTAATTTAGTTATTTTAAAACTGCGATTTCATTCGGGGGTTACATAAAAAATTAAAAGTTTTGTTCCGTATCATAGCAACGGAATTTTTTTTTAAATCGTTTGTTAGAAAGTTGACAGTTGCTATTTATCCGTCAACGAGGAAAGACGCTCCTCCTGCAGCTCTTTATTATTATACATTTGTGTTAAAGTTTATGTTATGAATAAATAAATATTATTTCGAAGTTTATCTACGATTAAAAGTTTTTATTTTCCTCTGCGTGTGTGAAATTGGCAAATGTATCGAGAAAATTTGAAAAGACAAAAAATGTTGGCTTGCGTTGATCGTCATTTTTTTCAAGAAGCGTCGTTGGATAGTGTATTGTTTTAATTTTGACAAACATATAATCTAAACGTCAAATAATTAAATGTCATTATTTTGATTGAACTAATGCAATTAAATAATTTTAATTACAACCAGTAACAAACAACAAGGAATTTCATCGTAAATAAAAAGTGCTATAATGTAAAAGGAGTTCATCGAAGATAAAAGTGCCAAAATAAAATAAAAGCATTGGATTTATACAATACATAATTGAAACCCATTTTGAGGTTAGATGTGTAGAGTTTGAAATTACTTATTCAAAAGACGATTACTGGTGTTCGTGGGAAAGTACTTACCTGGATGCATCTGATTGCTGTTTTCTGGATTTGCACTTCAAAAACTACAGTTACCAACATTTATACTGCGAAGAAGACAACGAGCACGCACATGTTGCTTAGCGAACAGTGAACCTGCGCGACAAAGATTAAGATTGCCACGCACCCGCCACATTTGAGTTATTAAAAAAAACAGATACGAAATTTAAAGTTAATATAAAAAAATTCAAAGAACAAATAATTAAAAAACAATTGTAGTTATTTATTGTATTTAATTTGGTGTGACATATTTAATTTATATTTATAAAAGGGAAAGCACAGATAATTGTGATCTGATTTTGTTATTTGAAATGGTAATTTGAATTTCCCTATGTTTTCTTTTGTTGTGCAAGTTCTGTTGCCAGTTAGAAAAGGTATACATAAAACGACCAATTGTAGCAGCTTCCCTGAGATCAACTAAAAAAGGTTTGTAAGAATATTTGATTTGTGTTGGTTAAACAATTTATTATTTTGTATATGTTTAATTTCCATTTGAGAAAGGATATCTTGTTTAAGAGTTTAATTCGTTTATGGCGCCCAACTTAGTAAGTTTAACCAATTACAATTTTATATGTTGTATGTAATTTATTTTAAACCAAAAACTATTATTATAAATTAAAAAGGATCTCAGCAATATATATATATATATATACATCGCCCGCCAGAACGTTCTCCCATCCTTTGCAAAGACACATAAAGAACATACATTACAGTTAAGTCCTATGAGCTCATTGGATGCGTTACCCTGGAAATTTCACTTGTTGGTTCTTATACTATATTCAGTCATAAGGCTATTTCTTCTTTAATGCTATTAATGATTGTTCTTCAATCAGTATTTCAGCGAATGGGTTAGGAGTGTAAATTTATGTTTGTCTGTACGTTGACAGATTTTTTCTTTAACGAATGGGACCTTCAAATCAGTGTGGAGTGTTTGGTTTCTTACATACCATTCGCAGTCTCTGAATTATGTTTGTATTTGACATAATACAGCATCCCTATAGTTCCAGACCAAATGTCCAAATGGGCTTAGTAGCGCCTCTATAAATTAGCGCCTTATCCTCAAGGGAAAGGGGATGCCCTCTTCCAAATAACCAGTGCAGTTTTTTTATTTTCAGGTCCATCTCTTTTTTCTTTTTAGATGTATGGGTCTTTAATGTTAGTTAGCTGTTCAGATGTAGATCTAAGTATTTTGCTTGCTATCTTGGCCCGTAGTTTTACAATATTGTAGATATGGACTTGTATTCTCCATTTTTCTAAACATTCCTGTAGTAAAGGTAGATGGTCTTGAACTTTCTGTGAGGCAAATGTTGCATTTCCGCTGCTGGATAAAAAGGCTGTGTCGTCTGAAAAGGTCTTTAATCAGTATATGGTGAAGTGAACAAACTATATACAGTAAGGGATACAGTACACTTCCCTGGGGAACTTCGAAGGTGATGGAATGTATTTCCGATAATTCCTCTGCATGTTTTACTTGGAAGTAGACATGATAAGTATGGCTTTAGAAGGTGGTAGCAGTGGTGCGGCATTTTCTTGTTTAATTTTGAAGAGAACGCTTGTATAATGTCTAAGCATGCTTTATATATTACATGCACAACTCAATGACATTGTTGAATGGTTGAGTGCAGGTGTCGAAAACCTAACCGATGCTTTGGTATCAGCTCATCTAATAAGTTTATTTCATTTATTTATTTAAGGACCATTTTCCAGCAATTTGGATATTGCCGACAAACGACTTATTGACCTATACGATGTAATTTATGTGGGTGGTTTATCTGGTTTTAATTTTTTTTTAGTTTCATATTGGCAAATTTAAGCTGAGTTGGCCAGTGCTAATCATACCATAAAGTTCAAAATGTCTGACTATTTCTGGAATTTATTAATTGTAGACTACATAACCTAAGCCAAAACCATCATTAGAAACCTATACAGGGCGTTAGGAAAGTCCATCATATAGTTTCAAGGGTATACAGGTACAAAATGAAGCTGAAGGTAATCAACCACTTTTGGTTTAAGTTCATAGTTTCTTCATACATTAGAGTTAAAGTTGGTACCGCAAAATTATCAAATTGCTGAAATTTTTATTAATATGGTGTCATGAAATATGGGATTCTTTTCAGCAGCTATAGAATTTTCTAAACTGTCTTAGTGACAGTTTGGTGTAGTGTTTGACACCAAATTGCATTCTTGCAAGAAATAGAACAATTTACTGTGATTATGTTTTAAGGGACGTAACAGGAAATATATCCTAAACATGCAAAAGAAGAAAAAAGAGAATGTTTAATATGTTTTTAATGTGTCTTTAATCATTTGTAGCGGTCACAATTTCCATTTTTACTTAAATTAATTGTGCCTGGTTACTAGATTATAGAGTTACAAAAATTAATGGCAGGGGTTCAAACGATTGTGGCACCGACTTTAATACTAATTTATTAATGTATGAACTTAACACAAACGTGGTTCAGGAATGTTTGACTACATTTTAGACCTACATTTACCTCTTGAAATTGGACCAATATAGTAGCATATGCAACCGATCGTGCTTCGGAGGACATGTAAAGCCGTCGGTCCTGCTTGTCATTTCAACGTTTTTGACAATCGTAGACCATGTACTGGAGCTTCTCTTGTGTATTCGGCGGGTTAGGCTACCCTAGATTAGCCAGAAATTAAACAGATCAGTTTAGTGGACCATAGATAATAAAAAAATTCTGAAAATGTGTCCCACGTTTATGCACCAGATAGCGTTTCTGTTACATCTTGTTACAACAACCATTTCTCTACCACAATTATCGATAGAGACTTGAGTTATAAGATAAAAAGGTACTGGGTTATTTCGACAAAAATATAGCAATACATGGAATTAAGTACATGTTTTTATTTTAATAGTTAGAAATGAAGTTTTTCTTGCTTCTAGTAGAGTCGAAAATATAACATTTAAATTATTTACTGCTGAAATCAATACTGTTAAATTGATGGTATAGCAAAATCATGCAAAACAATCCTAGTACTAAGTCAAGGAGTTATTATTATATATAAATATTCCATGTTGTTCGAGTGACATTTAAAACAGAAATAGTTCTCCGCCTCTGATAAGGTTATTGGCAATATCTTTGATATACGCGTCGCTTGTTAGACGTATCAACTAATTATTATGAATAAATATTTCAACTATTAGCCTATAGTTCAGAATTTTCATTTTCTCGAGTATTCTTGATAATATTAAACCGGTATAGCGCATGCTCTGCAGAACTGGATCTCAATCGTCTTGCAGGTGGTGGAAGGAATCTGTGTACTGCAGGACTGAAGAGTTCTGGATCTTTTTGCCTATTAGTTCTAGTAGGCCAACTGATTAGAACTCCAATAACTATTGTAGATAAAGCACCAATTAGCCCATAGTAGTGAAAGGTAATTCTGAAGAGCCAAGTTGGTTCATCTATAGGAATACTGATAGAAAAATTATACTGTTATTTAAACAATTCAAGAATAACCTACTTCGAATGAGTTACAGTTGAATTGAGCAAAGCGGTAGAATTGCACCCGTAAGTGTAAAGTGGTTTTCGTGCATACGTCAACAAGCCATTCCAAATTAATATTTGCCTTTTGATACCAATCCAGAAAATGAATGCGAGAGACAACAGTCCTCCGTAGAAAGCACCCTATAATATGACAGAATGTTGCAAAATTAGAGCTTAATCATAAATATGTAGCAGTACCTTCGAATTTGCAACAGGACACAACATACCCAATGTAAAAAGGCCTATAAGGATTCCTGATACAATTCCACTAATGGTGATCATAAATTCAACCATAGTTCCAAGTCTTTCTACAAGAAAAATTAAGAAAACGGACAATATACCGATGATTGCGGTGACTACTTTCATAATAAGACTGCCTCGTTTTGTTGCTGATTGGACAGACATAAATGGTGCTATATAATCTGCAAATATTGTTCCAGAAAGCACATTTAAGCGTGTAGAAAAGGCACTGCAAGTTGGTAACAATTCAAATCTTAACAACTTTGTTTATAGTTTGCTGTACCTAAAACCAACGCTGAACAAACAAGCTATAAATAAACCGCTGATTCCTGGAATATTATGCACTAGATCCAGTACATAATACGGAGATATTTGATCGGCTGTATTTATTAGCCCAGCGGACAATGGATCACAATCATAATATTCAGCATACATTATTAATCCCATGAAACAATTAATTGATTTTGTTATTACTGTTCCAATGGTAAAAATAAGTAGAACTCTAAAAATAACAGGATCATTATGTGACTTATATAAATTCTAGGAAATACATTTTCGCATCTGAAAATGTCGGTACCGCTACAAAACGTTGTACTGCAGCTGGATTAATTCCGGCATAATTGATCCAAAAAAATATTTGTCCTAAAAATATACTCCAAAATGAGGCTCTTAGAGTTGGGTTGGGATCCATACTAGGAAAAGTAAATTTACAATTCTAAATGGTGTGAATGCTTCAAAATGGGTTAGAAAACTTACTTAAAAAATTCTATTCTTTCGCCAAGTTCTGCGGTTTTCCAAATATTGTCAAATCCTCCTACAGTAATTATTCCTATAATAAGAATAGCAAACAGGGTAAATAAGGTAACCGTCAATTGCAAAGTATCTGTCCAAATAACTGCCTTGAACCCTCCAATCGTGGTATAAAAGATGCAAATTAGAGAAGCTATAAATGCTATTGCATACAAGTTAATCCCGCTCACTACAAACAGTAATATTAATCTTGTATTCTTTGTTAAAGTTATAAAAAATACTTTGATTAAAGGCTAAAGAAGGTGCGTATATAATCATAGGCGATTCTAATACTGCCATCAGAATATAAAGAATTGAAGCCAAGGTTCTGACCTTTTTGTCGAATCTGATTTGAAGATATTCGTAGGTGCTGCTTAATTTTAATTTATAAAACACCGGCAAGTACACCACGTGGGTAATAAGGCCCGTTGCAATCACAGAAAGTACTGTTATCGAGTATTGCGTCCCATGAATGTAGGTTTCAGCAGGAATCCCAAGCATTGATACTCCGGAGAGCCCACTGGAAGAGAATTCATTTAATAGAAATTTTTACATACAGATATATATGCCTTACTTTGTTATCAGCGACATGGAAACAGGGAAGATTTTCATTTTACCACCCCCAAAAACATAATCAGTGGTAGATTGTTTTGATCCAAAACAACCGTAGTAAATGCCTATTACAGTGCTTAGACTACACATTGCTACCAATAACACGTAATCCCACCAAGAAAATATAAAGTATTCCATTATTTAATACAGTTTCTAACTTGAGGGATACTTGAAACACACACAATTTTCTTCACTTGAAAAAAATATATTCTTGATAGTGAAAATAGTTGGTTGCAATATTAACTAATAAGCAATTAAACGGTAAAACACGAAATAACCAACTTATCAATTGCATGCATGCCTAATTTAGTTGTATATATTTGTGCAACTCTAACCTCGAATTCGTTCCATATCGGTAGATGATAATACTAATAATATTATAAAATATGTGAAAGTAAGTTAAATATTTAATACAGAAATAGAATGATTTAGAAATATTACAACATATGAATCAAGTACATCGCAGATATGTTAACGTCATTTGTAGTACAATACAGGATGGGCCAGCTAAGTTGTCCCCCCAAAAGTGGTAAACGCAACCCAATACACTTATAGTAGGGAAAGAAAATAACTTTTGCTTTAATTTAACTAAATTGGTCAATGTTGCCTGCTTATGTTAATTCTAAGTGCAGCTGTCAATTTATTTAGATTTTAATTGAGAGAGTAGATTAAGCATAACTGGCATTTTTACCCACAAGAGGCCGCATTAAATACATGTAACTATTTTTAAATGTTTAGTGTGGCGTAACCATATTATTGGATCACACTTCTTCCATGAAAATTTAACTGGGCAACTGGAATGGTCGTTTTATTACCTACATATTTTTTAAATTGTGTTGGTGAATATCGCGGTACTTTTCATTTGCATATTTTTATCTTGATCGTGATGGCGTGGTGCGATCGGGGTGTAAATTTATCGCTTACCGTCTTCTCGAAATAAAGAAGTCAATAATTGGTCTTTGTGTGTTTACACGGGAAGTTGAGAATACCGTGTGGTTTCCGTTTTCGTCGATATGAATAAAATTAATTCCTATAGTTTTTTTAAATGTCTTCATGAAGAGCAACCGGTTCCGCACCTACCTAATCTGTGCCGCAGATTGTTGCGTTTGATGTTCAAAACGCCTAGTTTCGCAAGCATTTTTTACGTTTTTCATCAGGTGAAGTGTCCCGATAAAATGTTCAACGCCTGCTTTGTCGGCGTTTTCTCTGTTGTACCGATTGTACATCTGGTGCCATGTACCGATAATGTGTGTCGCGACTTGGCGATATCGTGCGAATCAAACGCAGCTTAGATGTCCCTACTCTTCTTGTATAAGGTATTACATCGTTGGGTGCGTCCATCGAACATAAGTAACCTGTCGTCGTGTTTCTCCTTCACCTCGACGCCAACTAAGGTTAAAATTTATCGTATTTATAACTAGTGGTAAAGATTGTAAACAGTGACCTTTTTTTTGTTTATCAAGGGTTTTCCTTGTTAAAACGTAAAAGTGGTTGTACTATTAAGAATTAAAACAACCCCCTGTTGCCATTATTTTATGGCTTCTAATATTTAACTTGAATTGGTGTTGTAAACTCGGATAATACTGACTACGCAGTTCTTTTCTTCACTCTTACCGCAAATACCATAGCCAGTGGCAGCTGAGCCAACAGGTTCCAGATGTCACGAAACTTTTGAGTTATATATTTAATTTGTAATAGGACTGACTCTGGATTTGGTAAATGTACCCAGTTTCATTGTTTGGGATTGTTTAATATATTTATATATTATGGCTTGTAGTGCTGTGTACTTGCATCTTCGTGTGTATTTTGTAGTAGTATTGAGGCACGGAGGAGCTACGTAAAACTAGACTAGTAAAAGTGACGCTCACTTATTTTGACATGCCCATGTTATATTACTAAAGACTTCCTTTCGTTAATAGTATTCAACGAACCGTTCCTAGTCCCTGAGCTTGCCGATGGGCCCGTTTCGACGGTTTTGTTGTGATTGCCTACTGATGTACTGATGTTCCTGTTTTTATTTTCAGCACATAATAGAACGTTGCTTGGGGTTCCTACAAGACATGTTACCCGGCTTGTTAGAAGATGTATTTTGGTACTAACATGACGGCTGTTTTGCTCACTACAGTTGATCGTTAGGAAATACTGAAACCATGTATTTGCAGAAATGTGACCTGGCTACAGCAAAAGACGAAGAACATTGTAATTATAAGACGTTATAAGTATTAATAAGGTTTTCTTTAAATTGTTTTAAGGGACGGTCGTCTTTTTTGAATTTGATGGTATTGTAGTGATATGGAGGAGTTGTCATTCATAACTGACGCTCCTATACTTATCAAGGAGCCGTATAATATAAGTCCTCAAATCAAGTCGGTTGGCCATTGTTGTTTTAGTCTTCTTCCGGGTATGGCGTCTGCGAGTTGCTAAACGCGGATTATTTGACTGCTAACGTACCACGGCACATTAACCCATGACCGCAGTATATTTGATTGTGCTTTTTCTTCGAGTGCTTTATCTCTTACGAGATGTATAAAGTTTACTGGCGATTTCTTGGCACATCCTCACTGGTGGGCGCCGTATGTCCATATAGGTTTTAATATGGATTTATAAACGAATGCCTTGTTATTAATGAAGAGTATGGATTTTGGTCGGAGGAGCCAATATATTTGCCGATACTTAAGGTTTATCTGCAGGATAGGCTGTAGGGCTTAGTTAACAACAAAAATGTATTTATTTGACAACAATTACGTTTACACAGAATAATAAGAGATAACAGAAATAAAGTGGTAATCTGTATTAACAAAATCTTCGAGTACAGCTTGCTGTTTATCAATCTGAATATTTAATTGGGTATATGGTTATGGTTAAACTCACTTGTATTATGCATGTACGAGCACGATTCATGTGAACTAATAATTAAGCCTGATAGAACAGTCTTTATTATTCCTTTCAACTGGAAAACTATGACTGTGATGAAGCTACTTGATTATGTTAAGCTAATCATTAGGTAACCTGACTACTGTACAGTGCATACTCGACTTCTTCGTTAACAAAAGAACCCAAGCTTAAACGGATAAAAATTAATTGTTTTAACCAAGAATTAATTAACACCGACCGACCTAACAGCGCGCTTCAGACTTGTATGAAATCTCTCAACAATGCATTGACTGATGGGATTTGGAATATTTCGTTTAATATTTTTAATAAATTTCTTCTAAGGAAGTATTCTATATCTTCTGGTAAAACTGCTCGGCATTGTCACCTCTAACTAATTTATTTAAGAAATCACCTTAATAAACAAAATACTTCTATATTAATGCCCGCGTGGAAAATTTTCAATAGGAAACGGTTAGCCCAGTTTCCGAAAATCATAAGTTATGAATAAGGATTTAAAATCCTTTTTCTTAGTTTTCCAGCATATTAGAAGAGGGACTGGGCGACAAAATAGGACTACATTTAGAGGAGTTACAATAGGGTTGGGAATAATAGAAGTATAAAACATTTAAACTGTATACTATGACAAATTACAAAAGGTAATCAGACATGAAATAAAAGTTTATTTGGATGATATGGAAAGTATTGGATCCGATGGAAAGATAAAAATGGAAAAAACAATGTGAAACGAGGGTACAATTAAAGTTGCATGTGAAGTTCGCTCCGGTTTGCTCTATTGATGAATAATATGGCAAATAAAAGTAAAAACGGAACCAAATTATAGATGTGGCAATATAGACAATGCAATTTAGAGAATTTGCTTACGTAGGTGGAAATGAACACGTGCATGTACATGTGGCCTGTCGATGTGTGACAACATACATTCGTGGTTACTGGTACTGTTGTTATTGTTTCAGTAAATTTGCTCGAATTTGATTTGCATAGCACGTGTTTTGTATGAAACTCAACTTACGAACGCAGGAGTAGAATTCCTATATGTACAAAAATGGTCGATATCAGCAAGACGAAAACAACCCACATAGCCAATATTGAGAGGAAATGAAATATTCGAAGTCAGCTGGTTTATGCGTCTAGGAGACCACTGCAGATAAACTGAGAAAGATTAACAACAAAATGAATAAAACGGACGTAATCGAAAGCAAATTTTTGATTGTAATAAAACATTAGCCATATATTCGTTGGGTATGTCTCAGCTTTGATATACTTGTGGTATTTTTAGCTGTGGTAAATTGCTAGAGCTGGAAGTAACTCAAAACGCAGAAAATCTATTTTAAACAGGCGTGGTGCGTTATTTTCATTAGAATAAATTCTGAATTTTTTAACTTTATGTGTATTTTTGCCAAAAAAGTTGTTATGTGGGGCAGTAAGTTTAAAAAAAATTAAATGCAGTAACAAAAGCCGATAGAACAAAATGGGAATGGGAAGTGACTTCAACAAAATAAGATTTTCATTTGTCAGGGTTTTCCCAGAAAGCCTTAAATATCAAAATTATGAATTTTGTGTGAAACTATCACCATGCCGTATATTTATTAATTTAGGAAACATGTGAAAGAAACGGTGTTTTATAAACCTAAGTTAGACAAAAATAGACGTTATAACTTCCAACTGCATTTGTTTGCAACAACCAATTTACAATTTACGGAAGCTCCATGAATGATGTAAAAATTATATCTAGTTGACAAGAAAACAAAGATACATCTTACATTAGAATCTCAAAGTTAATTTATCTGGTCTAAATATAAATGCACGCGTACTTACGTAAAGCAAAGACAAATGTTATTATGCCATTGGAAATCGTGGTTAGACAACACTTTCAACATGCGGTTGTCAAGCAAGCGTTGTTACAAAACAGCCGCGTGTTTTATATAGTGTATCTCATTAATGCACCGCCTATTAATTTCTGCAGAATTTTTCCAACCTGGCAACTGAAATACTTTTAGATCATATAATAAAAATTTGGTATATTTGCTATAGAAGCTAAATTAAACGAAATTAGAGAATACGACAACAAAAAGAGCCTGCACCCTTTGAATATGGTATGGGTACAATTGCTCCGCACGTAACATTCTACAAGTTAGGGAAGTTTTAATATTTGTTTCGGCAGAAAGTTTTCTAGTACTGGTATATGGATTTTCTTCAATTCTCCTTAAAATGTTAAGTTCCGCTTCAGGAGTAGAAACTGATCTGGGCCGACCACCACCATCGTTTCTTGATTTAAATGCACCAACTTCGGATAAACGTTGATGCAAATTTGTACAAAATTTGTCACAAGGAAGTGCCCAATTCAGAAATGCCTTCGCATCATATTCTGAAACTGCAACTGGAATAGCAACCGCATTTTATTTAAAATAAATGAATACAAATAAATAACACTGAATCAACAACAATTTAAAAAGTGAAGCAAGTTTGGGGTTAACAATTTAAAAAGAAAATATGAAGGTGCAACGTATTTATGAGTTTATCGGTATATTTGAACGTAAGTAATAAGCAGTAAATAATATTTTGGAAACGATTTTACGAATACGAAGATACTCAGTCCAAAATTTCTCTGCGAGGAACTTAGAAAAAAGCATCAGGTGATGGACTTTCGTTTTGAAGTTCAAGGTCAACAGGGCACAGGAGTGCCTTCCTAATTTCATCTAGTGAAATTTACCAACACCAGAAGAAAATAAGCAAGTGCTTCTATGTAAAAAGGTGGGTCCGTTTGAAAGTTCTTTGTTATATTAGACCTTACTATTTATTTCATGTTACTTTGTTACTTAATTGTTAAAGCTGTTTAACGTTTTATAAGAAACATTTAGATAATTCAATAACATTTGATTAATTTCTTTGTTACCATGCATATTGTATAGGTTCATGTTTACTACCGTGTATCCTTCGCCTTGTATAGTTAACCAGCACAGGAACTTAAAGGTTATACAGAAGTTACCATATTTTATATTATAAATCCTGCAGTAAGAGTTCTTTTAAAGTTTATGTTTCAAGTGTGGCCTTTGTGTTGTTTCAACAACTTGTGTAATAATATTGTAATTTTTTTTTCATATGAAAGGGAGATCATCTTTATTACAGGTGCAAGTAAAACAACATTCCCTCTTTTTCAAAAGTAATATGTTTGTCGCTTCAATGTGGGGCTCGTATGTAGGTCCCTCACTAAAACATCATAATAATATGTATTAAATTAAATTAGTTAGATTTTTATAATCATCAAACTCGAGATCAAAATTGTATTATAAGATTCACACAGGAAAAGCCCAAATTCCTACAAAACATATATTTGTTTATATATGCCGAAAACGTACACACAAGTTCTAAAGCGCATTCGTTTACAGATAAAGGAATGGCAGAAGCTGAAAAGCCAAAAACTAGTATATTAATGAATACGAATCTACAACAGCCTGAGGTATCGAAAATCCAACATCAAACTGCTTAGCAACAGAAAATACACTTCGGAAATGCCCAGACTAAAAGAAAATCGATCCCAAAGTTTATTCAACAATGTATTTCAGAGACTTGCTATATAATCATAGTTTAAATATCGACTCTAAGTTTTAGGGATAGGTACAATAACACAGCAATATATTAAAAGAGTATACGAAACTGAAACTGAATAAGTATATTGGACAAAACTAAAATTCACCTTTTCTGTTGATTGTTTTGGTATCGTTTTCCCTTATAATGTAATTTTCTTATTTTTAGGAATATACTGTTTGTTAAATGTAACATTGTACTTGTCTTTCTGTTTAGAATAGTAGTTTTCCTTTATAGAGTTATAACTTCTTGAGAGCGTAGCAGGCCCACTTCGCTTTAGCCATTTACGATTACTTATGCATTTCCTAGATTTCAAAGTTTGTTCCGATTTCTTCACTTATTACGTAGTATCTGCGGATTATTTTTTGTAATTACCTTCGCGTCTGCATTTCGGTGGTTTCTAATATTTGTTTTGATTTTATGTTTGCTCTCGTTTCTGATGTGCTTGTCATATTTGGTCTCATCACGGATTTGCAGATTTTTACTTTGGATCGATAAATCACATTGTTAATAAAATTATTATTTAATAACACAGGTATAATAATCTCGTCTTTGTAATTTTTCGAAAATTAGATTTGAATCATTTGCGCTATAACAATTAGTCTATTTGACAAAAAATAGCATTGGGGTTAGTTAAATAATGTATTGCTGTTTGTTGTAATTTATTGAATCCGATGGTGTCTCATCTTCTACAAAGTGCTTTTGAACAGCTGAGTGATTTTTGACAAAACGCACCCGTATTTTGATGAAGTATATCTTGACAACAAACATAAAAACAACTATTTTCTTCAAAAGGAGATGCGATAATCACAACGTAAAAAAGCCATTTTTGTAAGATACTTAGGCATGTTCACCTACAGGAATCAATTAAATATTTTAAGATGAGAAGTTACGGTTCCTTGACAGTATATTGGTTTCAAAGCTACCTAGGAAAATTTGAAAATCATGTTCTTAGGACAATACTTCACTTTAGTGCGCACACCCCTAAAGAAGGTTCTGCAAACATTGGCAACACACTCATCACTTGAGTACATTGGTAGTTGGCCAACTGAGTTCCAATGAACATATTTTACCAGTCGCTAACAAAAAGCTTTCCAACAGCTTAACATATGCATAAAATTTTAAACATGAATAAATCAAACGTCTATTAAAAGCTGGATGTAAGAGAGATTGTTTCAGGAATGGAACCAGTATCACTCATATTTTTGCGGATTTTTTTTTTTATTGTTGTTGGAAATTTACGATCTGCTTTACATAGCAATAAGTAATGCGGATTAACGTCTTATGTATTAGGTATTGTTAACGATATATACTTGGAGCACAGTAGAATAAATAGTAAAAATACATACACACACAGTGTGGAACAGCTAAATGGAATAAATTCAGTATCTCTATTATTGTGCATATTTTTAAAAAACCCCGAAACACATCAGTTTTAGATTATGAAATGACATCGTGCAACGTAAAAATGTCATCCCTAAATTCAACCCCCTCCAAGTGACAGTTGCATCCCCCAACTTTTTAAAGTGGAAGTAGGGGCTTGTGATACCTCATTTGAAAGGTCTTTTCATTCTCTATTCAAAAATGATATGCTTATAAAATTTATTGCAAAAATTAACAATAAAACAATGAATCCATCTGATTGACCAAATTCACTACAACAGACTAAAAACCGAATAACTAATAGCGTTTCGTTCTTGATAATGTATTAAAATAAAAAACACATCAATTATTAGTGTAGGAGATGTTCAAAATGCATGCCTCGAACGTCTTGGCAGCATCCTAATCGCAAATAAAAATGTCTTCTAACGTTAATCAACATCCGACGCGTGACCGACCTAATCGCAAGCGTTATTCTTCTTCTTAAGTCGGCTAGATCGCGTGGTTTAGTTTTGTATACCATACTGTTCACATATCTCCATAAGACGAAGTCTAATAGCGTTAGATCAGGTGATCGTGCTGGGCATTCTATCGATCCTCGCCTCCCTATCCACCGATTTGGAAATATTAAGTCGAGGTACTGCCGGACATTGAGTTCGTAATAGGGTGGTGCTCCGTCCTGCTGGATCCATATCAAATTCGCTGGAACTTGTGGGTTTGATTGAGCAGGATATAAGTTAGCCAAAGTTGGCACGACATTATTTTGGAGCAGCGCTAAATAATTACCTCCATTCAAATTTCCATCAATGAAAAAGGGGCCAATGACATGGTTTCCAATTATCCCTGCCCAAACATTAACCTTTTCCGGTTTTTGCATATGTAACTCTCTCATCCAGTGCGGATTTTCTTTAGACCAGTAGCGACAGTTTTGGCGATTAACATGGCCGTGAAGTGTAAAAGTGCACTCATCAGAAAACAAGACATTTTCTAGTTGGATAACATTGTTATCTAACCTTTCCATCATTTGTTCACAAAAATACGTTCTTCTATCAGCATCGTCTTCCATGAGCTCCTGAGTTGGTATCAGTTTATAGGAATGCATTTTATTTTCTTTTAATACGCTAAGAATCGAGGAATGGCTAACATCCAATGCGGCAGCTGCTTGTCGACTGGAAGCATGTGGGTTTTCCTCAAACTCAAGCATTACATCATGGTATCATTACTCAGTGCATTGCAAGGTTCTTTTTTTATCTGCCGTGCATGTCCAAGTTCTCGAAACTGCTTTTCAATTTTACTAATTGTCCCTTGGGATATAGGCGGCAAATCGGGAAATGTATCTTGAAATAGGTGAGCAACTTCGACCTGTGATCGTGTTCTATCTCCATAACCAACCATCTGTAGAATTGTTACTTTATGCATTTCTGTTAAATAAACAATGTTTCTGAATTGCAGTTAGCAAAATTCAAACAACACGCACAACACAGACAACTACTGTCATGCGGTGACAATCATACAGCAAGTTGCTACGGTGATTTCAACAAAACTAACACCGCCAACTATGAAGAATGTTGATAAGTTTTTACGTCTTCTTTTTAGGTGATACTGTCGAAAAAGGACACCGAAATTTATTTTACTTGCCTTCTTATTATCAAGAACGAAACTCAATTAGTTATTAAGTTTTTAGTGTGTTGTAGCGAATTTCCTCAATCACATATATTTATGATTTTTACTGTTAATTTTTGCAATAAATTTTATAACCATAGCATTTTTGAATAAAGAATGGTAAGACCTTCCAAATGAGGCATCACAAGCCCCTACTTCCAATTTACAAATTTGGGGGTTGCAACTGTCATTCGGAGAAGGTTGAATTTAGGGATGACATTTTTACGTTACAGGATGTCATTTCATAATCTAAAACTGACGTGTCTCGGGGTTTTTTAAAAATATGCACAATGATTGAGATACTGAATTTATTCCATTTAGCTGTTCTACACTGTAAGCTTGAGATAGAGAAAACTGTACTTGGGCAGCACATGCTTAGAAACGTAGATTGAGAAGAGTTAAAGTCGATATTAGAACATCGAAAGAGTTTGATTGTTTAGTATAAACGAAATATTGATTAGTATTTTTAGTATATTTTATTTATGCTTATCCTACAATCAGTGTTTAGTCTTAAACTCTGAACAAATTTTTAAAATTCTATTATAATACACATAAGCAATAGTTAAATGCATTCTCGGTATACCGTATTGTACGAATGCAAACAACACGATCTACTTTACCAAGAAATATTAGCGTTTAAAAATCGTTTACTCACTAAAGTATTAATTATTCAAGTTTTTCTGAAATGTACTTTGCGCGGTATGTTACACATATGCATTAGGAATTAAATGTTCAATATTTCGTAAAAAGTTCCAAATAAAACGCGGCTAGTTATATTAAATTTAGACGCCTATTCTAGTCTTCATACTTTGTTGGTGTTAATGGAAAATACCAGACATGAAGCAGCTATTTGATATTACTAACTATATCGTATACTCTCGATTATAATGTAGTTACAACAAGCTATAATCTTTTAATGATACTACATTGTCTGCGTTTACGGCTCAATTATCTTTAACACTTTTGTAGTTATAAAGGACACGTAGGTCTAGTACCAATATTAAAGTTATTACCTCTGAATACAAAACTAATTTACATTAAATGTGTTCAGGCAAATATAGAAAATCCAATTGTACGATCATAAAAAAAAACTTATTGGCGTGTTTTTGATTGAACGGTTTACAAATTCATTGGTATAAGAACTTGAAAGTAGAATTTGTAAAAACTTCTATTTAAGTTGTTCTTTCTCATTTAAGCATCGTGGATATTCGCAACAGAACCTCGTGACGTAATGGCGTGGCGTACCGGTGACGACGGTAATATGTAACATAAGGGCGCAACAAAGATGCAAAGAAGCTAGTCCCGCACACATTTGCAACAGGGCCCCGCATCATAACGGCGTAACGTGTTAGTGTAAACGATACCGTATAATATGTTCACCTAACATAAGGGCGAAAACAAGGACGAAACTTCCCACTCGGTTACCGTTCCAGGATAGACGGTAACGTATATCATGTTTGCATAACAATCACAAAAACCCACATATATATTTACAACATAATGCCGTAGCGTAACGGCGTAGCGTGCTAATGTAGACGGTATGGTCTAGAGTACCCGCGCAATATAAGGGTAAAACAAGGAAGATAAGTCGCCGTGCATATTTACCAGAGAACTTTGCACTATATCCGTTTAGCGTATCAGAGTATACGCTACTGCTAAACAATGCTTGCGAGCCAGTATGTATACGCACACACAAGGCGCAGTTGAAAAAGTAGTGCACGTAATAAATTACATGTTTAATTTATAAGATATTGGGTTTCTACATAGCAGCATATTTTAATATTTACTTTAATAGTAAAATAAAGTGAAGGAGGTAGTTATTAAATATCTCTCTCAATATATTTGTAATACAGAAGGGGATTTGCGCCAAAAGCCTAATGGTCAGGGTCAGGGGTTTTCTTGGGTTCTTTTAGAGCCGTGTATTTCCTTCATTAGATGTTAGTTCTGCTACTCCGTTGTATTTATGATATTATTATTGTTCGGCACTGGCGTATATTGAGCTCGTACCTTCCTTGGTGCCTCTGGTGCGAATGACGAATATTTCTTTTATGCTATTTTTATTCCTGTGCTCTACTGCGGATTACTTATATGTACCTCGAGTGGACGGTGAAAGAGGTGGGGACGTTACTCCCATTGCACCGCTTTATGCATTCGTGTCTGATATTGTTCAAGGTGAACGTGTGTTGAAAAATGGCAGACACGATTCCACCACCCAAGCCTGATAAATATTATTCCATTATTATTATATAATGATACCGATTATAACATTTCGTGGGCTACAAATAACTTGACACCACAGATCTTCCAGTTTGACGATTCCAGTTCAGGATGTCTCGAACAAGGTATAGTTAGGTGTAAACAGTAATGCATTGGATTTCTTTGGAAGCATACATGTTTACGAGGGCAGGGTCAACCAGGAAACAATTTTTTTGGAACAAACTGTTTTATTGCTATCGAAATATTCGCCTTTTAAGATCTACACACTTTTGCATGCGTTCAAACCAATTCTCGAAACAGTTTTTCACTCTGAAATTGGTATCTCAGAAACATGGGTTTTGAAGGTTTCAACAGCTTCTTGAGGTGATGAAAATCCACGCATTCTTTTTCGACATTCGGGAACGCAAAGAAGTCTTTAGGCGATCAGGTGAATACGGGCAGTGAGACATTAATTCGATGTTTTTCTCCTTCAAATAATCAATTGTTTGACGTGCAGTGTGAGAGATGGCATTGTCACGATGAAGAATGATGCGACATTTCGGTTGTTTTTCCTTATTTCGTCAATGACTTCTGGCAAACAAATTGCTGTATACTATTCAGTGTTAACTGTTCTTCGATCTTCTGAAGGAATTGCTGCGATATGTCCAGTACAACCGAAGAAACAACCGATTATTTTCTTGGAATTACTCCGTGAACGAACAACTTTTGTGGGATTCGGTTCATCTTGGAACACCCAAACAGTGGATTGTTGCTTAGTTTCCAGTTCATACGAATATATCCAAGTTTCGTCACCTGTTATGATGCTTTATACGGATTTTGCAGTTCCTCCAGAATTTTTTGAGCATTTCCTTACACCAATTAACACGAGCCTTATTTTGAGCTTTGGTCAAATTATGCGGAATCCATCAGGAACAGGTATTTTTCACAGCTAAATGTTCATGCAAAATCGATTGCACCGCAGTTTTCGATATGCCTAAGGATGATTCTATCCCACTGTAAGTCACATGCCGATCTTCTTCAATCATGTTGAGCACAGCATCGATGGTCTTTGGAATAACAACCGATTTTGGTCGACCTTCACGAAATTCATCACTGAATGACGCACGACCACGACGAAATTCTGCAAACCAATTGTAAACAGTCTTTTAATGGTGCTTCATTACCAAAAGTTGAACGAAGCGATTCTATGCGTTGTTATTGAGTTGGACCTTTACTAAAATCGTAAAGGATCATCCAACGATAACTTTTACGTGAAATTTCAATTTTTTCACAAACTTGTTTTTTTAAACACTCACTGTAAACAAACTACTCGGCCAATTTCTAAGCTGCTACTTTTTCCACAATAACAAATGTTAAATTGGACGAAGATAGTAATGCTACATCTCAATAGCGCCATTTAGTGGTCCTTTATAAAAACTTAAAGGCTGCCCTCGTAAATGAAATATGGACTTACTTCATAGTTAGAGCGAAAAAAACTTCAATTACACGAGTACTGGTCAATGGACCCTTTATTGGATAAATCTATTTATGGAGCTACACACCAAGAAATAGATATTTCCTTTCATTGCGTATGGCATATTTTTCCGGCAATGATGTGTCCAGCAATGGAGATACATTATTCAAATTGCGAAAAATGGTGAACACACTCGAGAAAAATTAAGAATGTCTTTTAAACCGTATAGAACTGTGTATTGACAAAAGTCTTCTCCTATGCAAAGGTCGATTTTTTTAAAAAACATATTCCGCCGAAAAGAAGTCTCTTTGGTATAAAATTCTTCGTTTTGTGTGATTCACAGACAGGTTATATTTTGGACTTCATTCTAGGTACAGGAAAAACTATAGATTTTAAACACGTGAAAAATATTGGCAAATCTGGGGATACCGTTCTAACTTTACTTGACCCATATTGTGATGCTGGGTATACTTTGTATATACGTATAGACAATTGGTATAGTAACCCAGATTTATTTTTTTGGTTGCATGATCGTGTTACCAATGCATGTGAAACAGGAACTAGAAAAAACATGACAATTTTGTCTGAAAAATTGGGATTGGGGGAATTTACAATTCGAAGCGCAAATAATAAACTTTTAGCATTGAAATGGCGCGATTAAAGAGAGATGTATATGCTGACGACGGCATACGATAACAGCATGACTTCAACAAGCAAAAACGTAGTATTATGTAACCGGAATGTATAATGCAATACAACAAATTCTTGGCTGTTGCTGACAAAACTGATGTGCTGCTAACTGCCATAGAATGTGTAAAAAGCACCACCAAATGGTACAAAAAGTGTTTTTTCCATATTATGGACATGGTATTGCTAAATTCGTATGTAGTGTATCAACACACCCATAATACAAATTTTGGGTTAGCGAAATTTCAAATGGAATTCATCAGACAGATGTTAGAGGCACATCATGTGTGGAAGATATATCAAATTCGGCTAACAGGGAGGCGCTTTCCCAAGAAGACGCCATTGTCCGGAAAAAAACTTGCAAGTGCCCAAAGGAGATGTGTTGTCTGTTCTGAGCACAAAATTAGAAAAGTCTCTGTTTACGTACGAAAACTACAGGGAAAAAACGTGTTAAGTTAGTTTTTATTGCTGAAACGAGATGACTACGCCATCTTGTTGCTTAACTTTTACATAGACATATAGCAATAAAACGTGTGTAATCCATGCCGTACCTGGAAAGAATGTGTTAAGTCGTGTTAAAACATTGATACCGGAAATTAACTAAATCAAGTCAGTGTATTTTGTGACACTGCGAGTGCGAAGAGCTGTTAAATACTAGAAGAATCAGTAATTTTGTCAAGTAATGATGGAACGAGGGAGTTTCTTATGTTACCTACCTAGCTATTATAATTTTATTGTCAAGTCTCTGTGACATTTTAGAGTATGTCCTCCAAGTGTGATACAACTCACTTAGGATTTCTGTATAGAGCTAGAGGTGCAAAAATGGGTGATTTAAAACTTGAACACAGAAGCGTACAAAAGTTTCTATGGAAAGAAGGCAATAATCCAAAGAATATCCATAAGAGAATGATGGCTGTATATGGGGAAAATAGCTTCTATCTTCTAGGCCATGCAGGATGACCCAAAGTGCGGAAGGCCTCTTGAAGGACGCACACGGGTGCGCATAAATAAAGTTGAAGATTTAGTGTTGACTGATCGCCAAGTGACAGTTTCAGTTATTGCCAGAGAAGCAGGTGGATCAGAAACATCTGTTTTTAAAATCCCGCATGAAGATTTGGTAATGAGAAAGTTGTCACGGTAGATTCCCACGCTGTTCACTCCTGAGCAAAAATTGTCTAGGTGACAAGTTTGCGCATAATTTGGCGGCTTTATCCCAAGATGAGGACTTCTTCTTTAAAATTGTAACTGGGGATGAGACCTGGGCAAACCACTGGAACCCACCGACGAAGCAAGAGTCCATGCAGTGCCTTCATAATGGCTTTCCACCACCTAAGAAAGCGAAGACGGGAAAAGTGATGGCCACAGTTTTCTGGGATGCTGAAGGGATTTTATGGGTTGAGTATTTGCCAACAGGGTCTTAAGTAACAGAAAATGTCTACAAAGAAACAATAATCAATTTGAAAGCCGCTATACGCGAGAAAATACCTCACAATTTAGGGCAGAAAACTGTGCTTCTGCACGACAACTGCATGGTGCATAAAGCACGAATCGTTAAAGAAGCAATTAATTGATCAATGTAGCTTTGAGGAATTACAACAAAAGTGTCCATTTTTAACACGATCAGTTCCGGAATTAGAAGCGGCACTAGAACATCCAAGTGGGGTTAAATATCGAGACACGTACAACGGAGCGTGGGGCAGCGGGTACCATGAATTTTAATTCAAGAAAAAAGTAAACGAATTCAAGGGCCTCCACTTCTACCAAATGAATTTATTTTTCCACCAAGAGCTTATCACGATAAGAGATACTTCATCCTTTTTATATAGTATCTATTTTATCATATTGTGTACTTTATAGCAAAACTACCTATTTCCATCAATAAGTATGAAAATCTGCAGGAATTGAAAAAATACTGTGGGCTTGAAGCGCAAAAGTTTTATGGCTAAAGCAGATGACAAGAAAGAATAATGAAAACAAAAGAAAACTAGAAAATAAACAGCTAGTTAATGAAATTATTCAATTACTTAAATATTGAATAAATATAGAAAATCTAATCTAAGTTTATTTTTGAAAAAGTATTAAAGTTCACATGTTTGGTATTTGTATTTTGTTTCATCAGTTTCTGTTTTGACTCTTTATAATATTCGTGCAGTTAAATATTTGTTCAAATATAGTTTAAAAATTACTAAACAATTGAAGGTGCTCCTAATACAGATTATTTAGAGTAAGAGTAAGTCTGTCAAAGTATGTTGGATTTAGCAAAACCTTACTAAGTCAAATGACTTAGCACGTTCCTTCCATGTATTTTCAGTCATCACTTTATGTTACTATAATATTTGTTGAATACAAATTAACAATTTTGCTCAAATTTAGTTTGATTGTATTATTAAACTCCAGATTATTTCGACTGAAGGTAAGTCTGTTGAAATATTTTGGGTTCAGAACTTTAAAATCGTTCTAGCGTAAAGTTTTACTTAAATGACTTTGCGCATTATTTCCCTGTAGTCTTCATGTGCCAAAACGGTGACATAGGGCGTTGTATTGCGCCATGCTTTGAAGTATATCACACAAAGAAATATTAGTGACTTTATTTTTATACATAATATTCAAGCCAGCTACTTACGATGTTTTTGCAATAATCCTTTCTCGTTTTATTATTGTAATCTTTTTCTAAATAAACGCGTTGGAGACCTCTGTAGCACCTTGTTTTTACATAACGAGAGTATTAGTTTATTACTAAGCTAATCCTGATGAAGCATTAGAAAAGTAAATTGAAAATAACCTGTCAAAGTAAATATAGATTAACATATTTCTAGGTATTTAGGATTTGGGGCCTCGGTGGAGTAGTGCGGGAACGCGTTGCCACTCGAGGTCACAGCGAAATGTGGTCCATCGGCTGGGGCGTTTGCATCCCAGCTGGGGCGACCGCATTTCGCTTAGTTCATTTTAGGGCGCAAGTTGCATGAATGTTTAGTGTGTAAGGGACGCCCGCACCCCCCTGAAATAATGCGAAAGGGGTTCCGGGGGGGGGGGGACGGTAGTACGAATAAATGAGAGGAAAAAAAAGGTATTTAGGAGTTAGTTGTATAAGGCATTTACAAGGTGTTTCGCATGTTTATCTAAGGTCGCAACAATAACAGATGTCTGTCATTTGTAAGAGGCTATAACTACGACCAAAATCGCCTGTACAGGCGGGTGGGCTGCTTATGCGAGCGCCTCGCACGCAAAGATTAATTTCTGCACTTTTTTTTCTGTTTACCTTGCAGTAGCGATTTTTGGGTTTCCTGGCGCTAATAACTTGTGGTACAAAGCTTTCTTTGCTTTCATCGCTTCTTTAATTTTTTCGGTTGTAACGGTATTTTGCGCCTGGTTGGTTTGCAACCCATTTTCCTCACTTGATTTTTATGAACCACGCCTGCGCGAGACTTGGATAACAATTTCATTTCCGGCGACCATTTTGGTGTGTCAGTTACAATTGAATTAAGCGTCGATCTAGATTCCTCTGTTGAAGTATTCCATACTTGAGTAATTTTCTCGATATATTGAGGACATCTTGTAATACATCGTATTCTAATTTAGTTTGAAGAGAGTCGATGTGGGTCTTTGGCCGATTTATATTCGTCATTTAATCTTGTTTTCGTGTCAATCGAAAATTTCGATTGACAAGCAATTGGGGGCGGCAGATTTCGCCAAAGCTTGTTATTGTTTTGAAATCCTAAATTCTGCGTGTCCGAAGAAATTTGCTGGATTAATGCAGACCGTTGGCAGCAGCCGCACGTGTCAAGAAGGGCAAGCCAGATTTCCGAGGTCGCCGAACTAACGAGATACGCAAGTGAATTGTTTAAATTTTACGTTGAGTTTCAGAGTCGATTTAAATCACTCATTTACTGTGTTTATGGATCAATTGTCTAGCTTATAAATTCCATACTTTAGTATGTTATGTATTTCGTACATATTAACGTAAATCTCACTTAATATATACAGGGTACGTCATAGAGAGCTGTAATATTGCGTTTATTCGGATTTTTAGTTATTGTATGATGTGTTTACAGGGCGCTTTGATCGATGGAAGTACTTCCAACGTCTGCAGGCGTTTTTAGAGCTCATAAACGCTAGTTGTATTTTTGCCAAACGCAGTATTCTTACCTTGCTCGGTTATTTCAGATTGTTTTATCACAATATTAAGTGACTTGAACGAGTAGTGTGTATCTATACAGGATTTGTGCACATATTGACTTATTGATGGTGAATGTTATTTGGGGAATAATTTATTAATGGTTTTTTTTTGCCTCATTAAAGTACCATGTTGCAATTGGTCTTATTATTTATTGTTACCCTATGTTTGGTAAATTAGTAGCGAATAATTAGGTGAGTATTTAACGTGAGGTCCAGCTTACTGAGTTTACAGCCGAGTTACTGTTAGTGGTTTTTTTCAAGCTGGTGGCGCCCTTTTACCGGTGATTGACTTGGAGTTAATTACTTTATTCTTTCGACTTTATTTGAGAACCGCCCATCTTCGATTGAGGTTCCGGAAGGCTAACAGTAACCAATCTATACTTATCTAATTTGCAAGAATTTCCTAGGAAATTATTTTCAGGCGTCATAGGAAAAATTGGCGCCCAACGTGGGGCCCTGACTGTAGTTATACGGTGTAATTATATTGTAGTTATATTTACTGGTGTAATTAATAAGACAATTGCAACAAGGTCTTGTTTTGGGAAAAATTATTTTGGGGTTTGTAATATTAGGGAAGCTTGTATATTATTTGCCGTTTGTATATTCTTAGGGAAATTGTTTAGATTAATTTAAGGCGTAACAAGATGGATATTGATCGTTTAAACACTTCCGAAATTTCGTATGAGTTGAGTATCCGTGGTGTAAAAGCGGAAGGCAATTTAGATAATTTAAGAAAATTGTTGAGAGCGGCCATTAAGAAGGAAAAGGGGGACAAATACTTCGAATTTCTTTCACATCCTTTTTCTTTCGTTGATGATGAAGAAGCTATTGTGTTAGGGCTTAGACAGTTGAGGGAATTGATCGAAGAGTTTGAGGATTCAATTCACGGTGGGGCGTACAAAAAACTTAATAGTAAAATCATCCACTATGATGGTCGTATAGGTCGAATGATTGTGAGTAGGGACGAAGAGGGGAAGATGAAGGAGGAATTGTTGGGTCAACTAGAAAAGTGTAAAACGAATTTAGCGCATAAATTGCAATCCTTCGAAGCCAGCCTAATAGCGTTGTCAACAAATATAGGGGGTTCTGGGGATCCTTCAATTCAGGAAACATCGACTCCTGTTCGAACCAGTCGTCCTGGTCCTTCTTTTTCATATGCTAGGGGGGATATTAAACCTGTACCTGTGAGTCAGTGGGGATTGAAGTTTTCCGGGGATGGAGATGAGCTGTCGTTGAGTGCATTTATCGAGCGAGTGGAAGAATTGAGGGTAGCTCGGAATATCTCTTTAGAGGGACTGTTTGATTCAGCGTTAGATCTTTTCACCGGGAAAGCTTTGATTTGGTATCGTGCGTATAGGGACACCGTTGATAATTGAGATGACTTAGTAAAATTCTTGAGAGAGGAATTCCAACCTCACAATTATGATGACAAGTTATTAGAGGAGATTAAGCAACGAACGCAAGGTCCGAGAGAGTCAATAGGGGTGTATGTTGCGGTCATACAGAATATGTTCAATCGCACGAATGGTTGTGTTTCGGAAGCACTTCGATTGAAGGTGTTAATGAGGAATATAGCTCCTTTTTATCAGGACAAACTTAGTCTAGTTGCGGTCAATTCTATCCCAGATTTACTGAAATTAGGTCGACAAATTGAAGCGCGGAAGGCAGCCGTAGAGGAATTTGTACCTCCACCTAGAAAGTCAGCAGGGAAAACTATTGAGCCTGATTTGGCGTACGTTTATAATGAACCTTTGCCCTCCACATCGAAGATAGTAGCACGTCGAGAAGTAGCTGCGATTAACGAAGTTAATTGTTGGAATTGTGGACTAGGGGGTCATATAGCTACCAGGTGTCAACAACCCTTAAATAGGCGATGTTTCAAATGCGGGAAAGCAGGGGTTACTGCGCGAACTTGCAATAATTGTAATAGGTCGGGAAACGCCAGAAGAGGCCGATAGAAGATCAAGTATCTGACCTCTCTCCTTCCAAAAAAATCTTGATCGACAATTCGGGGGTAATGTTGGACTTTTTGTTTGCGCAACTGCAGGGGGATGAACGCCCGTACCTTGAAGTAGAAGTGTTTGGTAAAATGTTGTTGGGATTATTAGATTCTGGGGCCAATCAAACCACTCTCGGTCGTAAAGGTTGGGAACTGTTAGGAAGTTTGGGTTTGCCGTTAGGAAAATCTCCGACTCAAATATGTACTGTGGCGAATGGGGAAAGTTGTGTTGTGATAGGAGTGGTTTTGCTTCCCATTAGTTTGAGGGGAAAAGTTAAAATTTTTGAGGCGTTAGTTATTCCGTCATTGCCACATACTTTAATTTTGGGGGTAGATTTTTGGAGACGGATGGAAATTGTTCCGAATCTTAGGCAACGGGAGTGGCATTTTGATAACTTATCCGAAGTTTTTGTTGATGCTATTGTGGGTCACACTGATTTGAGTGTTGAACAATCGTTAGCCCTTACAAATTTACTAGAGAGCAAATTTATGACAATGAGTGAAGGTATTGGGTGTACTAAGGTGGTCGAGCATAAAATAAAGACCTCAGCTGAACCGATAAAGCAACGATACTATCCTGTTTCTCCTGTCATACAAAAACAAATAGATGCCGAATTAGATAATATGTTAAAAGATGGAATTGTGGAACCGTCGAATTCTCCTTGGGCGTCACCCATCGTTTTAATTAAAAAGCGTGATAATAGCTACCGTTTTTGTGTGGATTACCGAAAATTGAATGCGGTTACTGAACGGGATGCTTACCCTTTGCCATACGTTTCAGATATTTTAGACAAACTTCGTGATGCGCGATTTATGTCGTCGCTGGATATTAAATCAGCTTATTGGCAAATTCCGATGGCAGAAGATTCGAAGAAATTTACAGCTTTTGTGGTACCGAACCGTGGCCTTTATCACTTCAATCGTCTTCCATTCGGCCTTCACAATGCTCCCTCAACATGGCAGAGATTTATTGATAGCGTTTTAGGTCCAGAATTACATCCATATGTTTTTGCATATTTAGATGATGTTATTATTGTAACGGACACTTTTGAGAAACATTTAGCCATTTTAGAAACCGTTTTTGATCGTATTAAAGCAGCTGGTCTTTCCCTTAGTAGAGAAAAATGTAAATTTGTTCAGCCCGAGCTTCGTTATTTAGGTTATGTTGTAGGAAAAAATGGATTGCATGTAGACCCAGACAAAGTAAAGGCTATTTTAAATATACCTAATCCGACGAATGTTACAGAGGTGCGTAGAATTTTGGGAATGGCGTCATGGTATCGCAGATTTGTGCCAAATTTTTCAGCGATCACAGCTCCGTTGGCGAATCTTTTAAAGAAAAGAGTAAAGTTTGTGTGGTCAGAGGACTGTGACCTTGCCTTGAAAACAATCAAGGAATTTTTAGTTTCTGCGCCTGTCTTGACTTGTCCTGATTTTAGCAAACCTTTTGTTATACAAACTGATGCGTCAAACTTTGGGTTGGGTGCTGTTTTGAGCCAAGAATATCCTGATGGCGATAGGGTGATAAGTTACATTAGCAAATCGATTAATAAAGCTGAACGTCATTATATGACGACTGAACTAGAGTGTTTGGCAGTATTGTGGGCGGTAGAGAAATTTAGGCCTTATGTGGAAGGTTCACATTTCAAGGTCATTACAGATCATTATTCTTTAGTTTGGCTGAATAATTTAAAGAATCCCAGTGGTAGGTTGACTCGTTGGGCTGTTAGATTACAGCAATATAGTTTCGAAGTTGTTCATCGTAAAGGAAAAGATAACGTAGTTCCTGACGCGTTGTCGAGATCAGTTCCGGTTTTGGATATTGTTAATATTGATGCCTCCAATAATAAAGATAGTTGGTATGTGAAAATGTGTAAGTTGGTGGTTGGAAATCCGAAACGGTATGCTGACTGGCGTGTCGAAGGTAATAGGTTATATAAGAGGGTGGAAAATTTGTATCCTGGTTTGGATGACAACATTAAGCTGTGGAAGTTAGTTGTACCTTCTAGTCAACGTAGGGAAATTATTCACCAAAATCATGACGTTCCTACTGCTGCACATTTAGGTGTTGCTAAAACAGTCGCTCGTATTTCGCAAAATTATTACTGGCCTAAATTACGTTGTAGTGTGGCTAAATATATCCGATCATGTTCTATATGCATAAGTCACAAGGTCGAACAAAAGAAACCTGTAGGATTTATGGTGGGTAGACCTCAAATTACGAAACCTTGGGAATTAATTTCAGCAGATTTAGTTGGTCCTTTGCCTCGTTCTAAGCGTGGCTATACTTATATTTTGGTAGTTGCTGATTATTTTAGTAAATTTCCACTAGTTTTTCCGTTGCGTTCTGCAACAACTCCTGCCATCATTAAGCATCCGGAGGAGGATGTATTTTTGTTATTTGGTGTACCAAAATATATTGTAGTTGAGAATGGAGTGCAATTCCGTAACAAGGAATTTAGTAATCTGATTGATAATTATGGGGTCCAGATTAAATTTACTGCGTTGTACCATCCACAGGCGAATCCTACAGAGAGGGTTAATAGAGTTTTAAAAACAGCGATATCTTCGTACCTTTCTGACAATCAGCGTGATTGGGATAAATATCTTGCGAAAGTAGCTTGCGCGTTAAGAACTTCGAAACGCGAATCAACTGGGTTGACGCCATACTTTATAAATTTTGGTCGAGAAATTGTACTCGATGGGGAAAAGTTTCATGAGTGTAACGATAAATTAGAAGACGAAAAAGACGTCGAGATCGTGCGTGATGTGCCTAAAATTCAAATACGATCCAGAGAGTTCCGAAAATTGTATAAGAATATCCATACTTGGTTGTTGAAGGCGTACGAGAAGAGTAAAAAGGGTTACAATTTACGTCGTAGAGACGTCGATTATTTTCCAGGTCAGATGGTTTGGCATAAGAATAAATTATTGTCAAATGCTTATAAATATTATTCGGCCAAATTAGGTCCGAAATACGTCGGCCCTTATAAGATCAAGAAAAAGCTCTCGCCTTGGACTTTCGAATTGGTGGATATGGATGGTCGTTTCAAGGGTAATTGGCACGCAAAAGATCTTAAATTGCATCATGAACCTTCTTCGGATAATGCGACTAGATTTTACTATTACATTTAGCGGGTGGTTGGTTGGGCATTGTTGGGAAGGTCACTATTTAGGCATAACATCTTGACCTTTAACAAGTTTTGTTGTTGTACATGTTTTATCTAGTTAGGTCGCCGCATCGCTTATCAATTGTTGTTTCCCCTGGAGTTTGACAGATTTATGGTTGGTTACGCATCGTATAGTCCCTGATATATATATATATATATATATATATATATATACGTCGGCAAATAGTTGTATTTTGAGAATTTTGTAATTGGAGTGTCCAGTGTTTAAGACCTCGTTCCGTATATCAAGCGTTCGCTTGTTCCGTTGGTGGTGCCAGCTCTGGTGCTTTTCCTCCTAATTTTTCATTCTTTTCTTTTTCTTTTATTCTCTGGTCTTCCTTCTTTTCTCTGTTGGTATGATTGTGGATCTTTAGTCTGGTATGAATGGGAGATGAAGTTGGAGAGTTACCTCGGGTTGCTTTCGCGCTCTCCGGTGGCCTCAAAGACGGAATGAATCTAGATGGATAAAAGGAAATTTTCTTGTCTGTCGCTTTCTAGTCGTCTGTGACTCTCTTTCTGGAGTTCTTCGCTTCTCTCCAGGTTTGTCAAAAGAAGTTTGGACATCTCCAATTGTTAGCTTGTGTTTGTTTGGGAAGTTTAACCGGGTTGGGGGGTAATCATTTTGGGTTTTTAGTTTGACAGGCTTTAACTGTTGGGGGTCCCTTTCACCTCGTGGGTTATTGTATCCGAAAGGAAGATTTTGTCTTGGGGTTGGGTATTTGGATGGTATAGTAGGGGGAGGGGAGTTTTGAACATTTCCATTGTTAGGGGGTGCTACGATAGGTTGAAGAGCAGTTCAGCGGCGCAGCATTTCCATCTAGCAGCGAGGGACTGTCTCGATCCCTTTAGTAGTATTTCTCGTACCCTTCGTTTTGGGATAAATTTCCTCTCGGCCATCCAAATAGTTGTGTTATATGTGGGGTTGGGTTGTGGTTTTCTTTTCATATGTTTTTTTTTTATGGGGTTGGGTTTATCTTTATTATGTGGGTTGGGCGTCGGAAGTGTCTTGGGATTATTGAAGGAAGCAACAAAATGTCCTTCACCCTTACACTATTTAATTTTTTGTATTGTAAGCAACGCAAGTAACCAATCTATACTTATCTAATTTGCAAGAATTTCCTAGGAAATTATTTGAAGGCGTCATAATCTCTTTCAAAATTGATTAGTTGTAACGGATCAAAATGGTGAAAAGTGAATATTTGGTGTTTAATTACCAATTACACAAAGGTTCAACATTTTGAGATAAGACCAGCTCCAACAACAAACATCTGCCGTAGCGGTGACGCGGAATGTTCCAGAACACGCGTCCCTCTCTACACCAGAGGGGGGTGCACGCATGACGGAAATCGAAAATTGGCCAGTATAAAACCGCCAGCGCGGCTATTTGAAATTACTTTATTTCCTGGCTCTTGATTTCATCAAAAGTCAGAAAATATTCTTCAGCCTTCTTTTAAGAGTATTCTTAAAAGATCCTAGTGTTGAAAATCCGTTCCTGAAATTAACCAGTCTAGTAAAATCCGTTGACTAATTCCGTATACTTACTCGAAAGTGAATTAATAGTTTTCCAGTGTTTTGCCGTTGTAATAACAAATTTAATAAATTTGACTTTCCAGTTACAGATTCTGAAGCCGAGCGAGCCAGTGTGGTTCGTCCGTAGACAGCCGTCGTGGTAATTTGTTAATTTATACCGCCGTTTGAAATCGTTGGATTTCTAGCACATTTTGACAGTAAAGTTAGTGGATATAAATATTTAACTTGCTTTGCTTGTTCATTTAAGTGGCAGTAGTCCGTTTTCCCTGTAACAGATATTTTTGTTGCTCTTGTGCCGGTGTTTGAAACGGTTAAGATCAATAGAAAATTCTGTATAAAGATTATTATTGCTGATAAGGTCGGTGTCTAAATCGACGCTGTAAATGAGCTTTAATAACCTCTGTTGTTATTAGTTGAACACCCTGTACAAGGTTTGTCGTAATTTGTGGAGAAATTTCACAAGACGTCAAATTTTTGTAAGTCCTGCTAGAATATTTGAATTTATTTGGAGTATTTTGATCAGTTCAAAGCGATCTACAGATTCTGTCGCAGAGTAATTTTGTGCAAATTTGTAGGGAAAGTAGCCCCATTCTCGTTAGCAGGCTGGAGAATTTTGGCCGACTAATTAGAGTGCATTTTCCGTGTGCCCGATATTTTCACTGTAAAAGTCAGAATCCATCCGAGTAATATTTTCTCAAAGCACGGTTGAATTATCGATACCACAACTGCACTGTTAAAAACGCGTAGTTTGAATTTTGACTTCCAGGAAAACTGTTTGAAGATTTATTACCGTAAAGTTTGCACTTCAATACATACAGATTGTTTATTCTGGAGCTGTTTACATCTAACGAGACACAGGTGAATCTCTGTGCAGAAATTGTCACTGTTGTTTTAATTAAAGTTCACATTGTTTTACGTAAGGAAAATTTTCCCACTGATTAAGTATAAATTCTTAAACTGGAAAGTTTAACACTCACTGTTAATAATCCCGAATACCGTTTATCCGCTCGCAAGGAAATTACATGCCTTGGTATCAACAAATTAAAGCTAATTGGTTTGTTTATGTTTGATTAGTACAGGTGACAGAGGCAGATATCTTGTTCACCCGTGAAGCCAATTCACCTATCAGAGCCAGTCCACAGTCGTTTACCGACCAGTACGTACGAGCCATTGGGCCTACCAAGAAAACCAGCGGCGGAGACATCTATTTTATTTATTAATAATTGATTCAAATTTAATATTTATTTAGTATCCAAACATTTTGTACAGATACAAGTAAGTACGAATTAATAAATTAATTTTTCCAAGCACTTGTCATTGAATTCTGGACAACTCGAGAGACTACCCAGGTTATAAATTTTGGAACGTTCGCGAACTGTACCTATAAGCCACCGGGCGGAACGTTACATTATCTGTTATTATTTATCCTTGTTACACGTTATCCTTCTTGGCTGTTGGGTCCATTTTAGAATGTACTGGACTTTGCATGTTTGTCGTATGTTTTCCTTTGGTATTCTGTCTCTTAGTGAATTTCTGGTTATATTCCTTAGTACCTTCATCTCCGTTGTTCGGAGTTTTCGTTTTGTTAGTGTTGTATCGGTTTTTCTATGCATACGTCATCAATGGGCGAATATGCGTTTTATAAATCTCTAGTTCTACTTTCGTACTCGTGTATTTGTTGTTCCATGCCACATTTCTTAAGCATCTTGATGCAGCTGCAGCTTTGTTTGCGTTTAAGTTTCTGCCCCTCGACAGATATCTACTTCCATGTATTTAAATTTCATTATCTGTGCGGTCGACTTGCTATAACGGCTAATTTGCATCGTCTTGGCTTTTTCAGTAGTACCACAGTTTTTGTTTATTACTGATATTTCCATGTTATATTGATGTGATGTGTGAAATGCGTGGAGGAGTCTTTCTAGAGTGTCATCATATTCAGCGAATACAACCAAGCCGAAAACAAACGCATTATCTACAACCTCATATAACAACTACTGCAGCACATACGAAGAGCTTATCTACACTACATTACAGGTAGCAAATACAAAGGTAAACGCAACTTAATTGCATTTAACAATTTGTCAACAGATATACTGTTATTTACGTGGTATTGCAAATACGTAAACTTTGCACCCGTCTGCAACTCCACACTCCGACTTACTGACTGCTCTACATTTTACCTAACAGTACCCCTCTGTGACACATCCCAGTTCTTGGAAGGTTGGGCAAGAACAATAAACATGATTTATTAGCGATGGCGGGTGGTATATCAACTATAACGTTTCGAAAAACAGCTATATTGCAAAATACAATAGAAGTGCTTACAACATATAAAAAGATTAATACAAATGTATGTGAGCATTCGTCTAATGTATCGCCTGTTTTTGTTATGGAGCCAATCGACCGACGGAGGGATTACTGGAGCTGTTGTTATTTATGAATAAGGGACTGTTTGCCCCTTTAGGTTATAATTAACTAGTGTAGTAATTCAATATGTTAATTGGAAAAAGCTTACGTGTTTCCAAAAACTACAATAGATTATAGTATGTATGATTTAGGGACGTGGCACACGTTTGTAAACACTCAGCTGGTGAATTAGCTCGACGCTCTAACACAGGGCGGTCATTGTTGCCATGCAGTTATATGTTTTAATGATATTCGTGGTAAAAAGGAATTCAGAGATGGTGGCTCGACCAAGTCGGATCGCTCTTAATAAAGTCCAGTAATCCTTCAACTGTTGTGTTTTATTTTATTATTAAGATTCAAAACCCTTTTGAATCTGACATCAGAAGTGGGATTCGCTAATCCAAATAAACCAAAAGACAATCTGTGCTGTGACTGTGTTGTTCGCGCATTAAAATAATAAATTGGAAAAATTAACTGAAGTGTTGACAAATGTGTTGAGAGGAATGCAAGATCAAGTAAACAGTGCCGCAGGACCGTCCACCCCAGTTGACACTCCTGCCTATGACCCCAGAAACGATGATAAAGGAGCCGCATTTTGGTGCTCACAAATCGAAAAATTGGGCACAACTTTTAAGTGGAAGTAATATGAGATGTTAATGCGGGCCACAAGTCGACTCAAAGGCGAAGCGCAAGACTGGTATGCCACATGACACCCCGTAGAAGCAAATTGGGACAACTTTAAGGCTGAAATTATCGAACTGTTTCCTGCTAAGAAAAATCCCAGCGAAAAATTACGGACTGCAAGCCTCTGCACCAGCCGAAATTCCGACATTTACAGCGCGTACGCCAGGAAAAAGATAAGTTTATTAAAATTTTTACATTTTAATTTAACCGATTCACAATTGTTGGAAATTGTTATTGTTGATATAGCTGATGTTACGGTTAAAAGCGCTGCTTTAAATAGCAACCCTGCATCAATAACCGATTTACTCAACTTTTAAACTGTTTTCACAAACCAAAAACTGAAAACCCAATTAATTACAAAGTTAAACGTCCTTACCTTGTAAATGGCGACAATACAAATTGTTACAATTGCGGTAAACCGAAGCATATAAGCCGAAATTAATAAACGACTTTGCAAGCCCGGTATTGCAAACGTAAAATATTTCTCGCTAAATTTAATAGATGACTTCACTACAAAATTTAAAATTCATGATACTTTAGTCAATTGTTTAATTGATACAGGAGCAGAAGTTAGCCTAATTTCTCTCAATATCGCAAAGAAATTAAATTGCAAACTACAGGTAAATTTTCTTATGTTGAAAGGATTGGGAAACAAACTATACCCAACCTGTTGCAAAACTAAATTGCAGCTGGAAAAAGAAGGGAGCCTTTGAACTTGAATTTTATGTTGTCGATGACTCGGTTATGACCTTAGACATCATATTAGGTAGAAATTTACTTATTATAAAGGGAATCAATATTTGCACCGATTACCGTGGGACCAGAATTTATTTAGGCGAAAGTTTTACCCCAGATATAAAAACCGTAAACAATATATCAGCGTCACCTGAACAAATACAAACCCCTTAAAGATAACGATTTTACTTAATTACAAGGATTGCTACTCAAATTTCATAATAATTTTACATCAGGAAGATTCGTAGTTCCAATTAAAAATGTTGAATCTTTTAAGACCAGACTGTAATAAAAAGTCAGAATGGTCGAACGCTATCGATAAATTGCCATTAACCTTAAATACCAATGTTCAAAGATCTACCGGATTTCCTCAAAAAAAAAAAAAAGGAAAGACGAACACAAAACAATAAACGTCGGAGATTTCATCTACCATCCTTCTGGAAATTTACATCTGGCCAAACTGGACAAGAAGTATGAAGGTCCATGGGAAGTCATCACGATATTGCCCATTGACAGAATACAAGTGAAAAATCTTACCACCAACAGGAAAAAGGTCATCGCCAGCGATATGGTTCGGGTATGGCATGGAGAGTTTTCGGACGAATGCAAATTATAACAAGGTATGTTGTTTGGCCATGTGAGCATGGTGAAGTAAAGTAATTGTAAAAAAAAAAAGTAAAAAAAAAACGAGCATGATGAAGTTGAGTAATTGAAAAAAAAAACAAATAAATAAAAATCTGTGTTGAAAGCCAAACGCTTTGCACCACTTGGTGTTGAAAGCCAAACGCTTTGCGATTGAAAAAGAAAACAAATAAATAAAAATCTGTGTTGAAAGCCAAACGCTTTGCACCACTTGGTGTTGAAAGCCGAACGCTTTGCACTTGAAAAAAAAAACAAATAAAAAAAAATGTGTTTGAAAGCCAAACGCTTTGCACCACTTGGTGTTGAAAGCCGAACGCTTTGCACTTGAAAAAGAAAAAAAAACAAATAAATAAAGGTCTGTGTTGAAAGCCAAACGCTT
>JABXWE010016937.1:0-11505 GCA_014611495.1 Limonius californicus | reverse complement strand
AATTTAATATATGGAAAACTAATTGCTGATGGTGACAGCAACGTGTACAAAAAAATATTGTTAGCTGCACCATATGGACCTCAATTCCACGTAGAAAAAATCGAATGCAAAAATCATGTATGGAGAAATTACATGACTAAACTGACCGATTTAAAAAATAATACCGCATACGACATCGAACAAAGAAAGATTTTGGGGTTAAAACTGGAAAAACTGAGAATAGCTGTTAGTTCAGCCATAGTTTTTTGGACTAAAATTGATGATATGGCATTCCCAGAGAGAGAGTAACGCAATTAAAAAGGGATATAGAAAACGGACCATTACATGTGTTTGGAGATCATACGGAATGCATTCGTAACCAAAGCTCTTTTTGCACCGAAGAGAAAAGAATTTTGAAACGAGCGGCAGGAGAATCAAATGCGATAGAAAAGCTAAAACAAAATAATTTTTACAATGAGATTGTTTCGCGCAACAGAAGAGTGGCGGATCATGCATGGAGCTTGTTGCATAATGTCAACAACAATTTGGCGGAATGTTACAACTCTATTGTAGGAAAATTTGTTGGTGGAAAAAGGGTAAACTTTTCGTTGAAAGGTGGGTACACAGCAAGGTGTGAAGGTGCTGCTTTGTCTTTCAACAGCAATAGTGGTTCCTATCATGACGAATTGCAAAAGAAAATGTTGAGAAATGGACCAGGCTTCTACACGCAAAAGCATTGCAAAAAAATATCAAATTTAAGAAAAAAGCAACGCTTGCGAAAATACAAATGCTCGCAAAAATCTGTTGGTCCTGATGCTGACTATGGTCTATGTGTGGAGGAAGTGCCTGATATGACTGAAAGTCAATTTAATGCTAAAAAAGAAATATTTTTAATAAAATTATCTTCCGATATAGAGGAAATTGAAAAAAATACCGAAAATCAAGCTTCGTCGGACTTGTGGTTTCGAGAAAGAAAATTGAGATTGACAGCTTCAACTTTGGAAAAATATGCAACATGCGAGAAAAAACTTCTTCCAAAAAGCTTGTGGAGTCTTTATTGTACAGGCCATTTAAAGGTAATGTTTGCACAAAATATGGGCAGGACAATGAAGATATAGCAGCGAAAGATGAAACCAACCTCAAGACAAAAAAGAGCGGTTTAAAGATTTGGCACAAAAAACCTTTCTTAGCAGCTAGTCCTGATAGGCTGTTAGAGGATAATTCGGCTGTTGTCGAAATAAAATGTCCCTACTCTGCTAGGCATTTGTCACCAGAAGAGGCAGTAAAAGAAAAAAAAATTACATGGTGCTCATTAATAGACGGTACAATACAATTAAAAGAAAAACACGCATATATGTACCAATTACAGGGTCAAATGCTAATTGCAAATGTAAGCAAAGCTTATTTTGTTATTCATACAGAGAAGGGTGTGCATGTACAAAAAATTCAAAAAAATAATGCCTTTTGTCTGAAGATGGTCGAGAAATTACAAAAGTTTTACTTTGGTGCTGTTCTCCCAGAATTATTAGATTCGAGAAGATCGAGGGATTTACCTCTTCGAGATTTTTACTTAGAAGAATAAATGTTTTATTTATATTTGCATTGTTGTTTGTTGTATTATTTACATCAATCTCTAGGTTATAGCTTTATATTTTTTGTTTTTTGTTTCTAAGACCATTTGTACTAATATATTAATTTTGAATATAGAATTGTTTTTTTTGTAAAATGAAAAATAAACATTTTTTTCCTCTACTAAACTAAATTCCTTAACATAGATTGGTTAGTCAACTAAAACAGACTCTTAAAAAGTACTGCAAGAACGAAAATAGTGGTACCAAAAAATTTGATCAACACTTTCTATTTTTTCGTAAAATCAAATATAAGTTTTTGTTCCTATTATAAACTGTATTCGGAGACATACGGTATATACATTTTTTTTAAATACATAACAATTGCATAGATATTGCCATGAATCTAGTAAGACTAATTATAATTTTCTTTTATTTGTTAGTTTGGAACTTTTAGAATTCAAAGACACATTTGGTTTGGCAATACATAAAATGTTCCATTATGGCCGGGTAATATTTGGTTATTTTTTCATTTTTTGGGTGTAAATAATAATAATAAACAAATGTTACAACTCTATTGTAGGAAAATTTGTTGGTGGAAAAAGAGTAAACTTTTCGTTGAAAGGTGGGTTCACAGCAAGGTGTAAAGGTGCTGCTTTGTCTTTCAACAGCAATAGTGATTCCTACGAATTTCAAAAGAAAATGTTGAGAAATGGACCAGGCTTCTACACACAAAAGCATTGCAGACAAATAGCAAATTAAAAAAAAGCAACGCTTGCGAAAATACAAATGCTCGCAAAAATCATTGTTGATTGTTGTATTATTTACATCAATCTCTAGGTTATAGCTTTATATTTTTTGTTTTTTTATTTCTAAGACCATTTGTACTAATATATTAATTTTGAATGTATAATTGTATTTTTTTTGTAAAATGAAAAATAAACATTTTTTTCTCTCTACTAAACTAAATTCGAAAACATAAATTTGTTAACATTTCAAAGCCAACTAAAACAGACTTTTAAAAAGTACTGCACGAACGAAAATAGTGATACCAAAAAATCTGATTTAAAAAAAAGAATAACCTAAATAGTTTTAATAACACAAATAGGTACATATGTATTTCAAATCAAGCAAAATTTTCTATTTTTTCGTCATTTTTTCGTAAAATCAAAAATAAATTTTTGTTCCTCTTGTAAACTGTATTCGGAGACATACGGTATATACATTTTTTTAAAATACATAACAATTGCATAGATATTGCCATGAATCTAGTAAGACAAATTATAATTTTCTTTTATTTGTTAGTTTGCAACTTTTTGAATTCAAAAGCAGATTTGGTTTGTCAATACATAAAATGTTCCATTATGGCCGGGTAATAAAACGATTATCTACCCATCACCGTAATAAAGTTGGCTTGACGCCGAAGTTTCTACCTGAACTATCTACAGCGCCTCTCGCGGCCAAGTTGGAGAACTAAATGTGCAAAATATACAAAAATGACATGTGATTATTTAAACAATACACCTTTTTTTAAACTGGTTATTATTGATTTATATCAAGTACAGCATTTTACACAAGCCTGCTTATTTTCTTTTCTAAAAGTATCGTAGACATGAAGATACATCGTCCTCTACGTTCTTGCTTTTATTTAAATAAATAATTTTTTCTTCGTCTTGTTTTAGATTCAGCGGGCTAGGGAATAGTATTATTAATGTTAATCCAAAAAATCAAAAGGCTATCTTTAGATCTAGATACCAAAGAATGCAAAAACAATAAAAATAAAACGATTGCGGTCTACTTTTTACGTGATACATTTTTTTTAAATAATGAAACAGATTCAGCGGGGTAGGTATTAAAAATACGCGTAATTTGATGTATGATACATATAATAAAAAAATGAATTACACCCAAAAAATGAAAAAATAACCAATTTTGGCCGGGAGGATCAGCCTTAATTGCAGTAACTGACTAAATACCTTTAGTTAATAAAAATAATAACGTTCGGTTTAAATCAATTATTTATTGACTATTGAGCATAAAAACGATTACACGTACTACTATGAGTAACCCGTAACCAGTCGTAAAATTATACTGTCTTATGGCTAAAAACGGGGCGCTTATGTATCAAAAATGGGATGTTTATCTTAAAGTGGTGACATTAATGGGTTGATAAACTCTTAATGGCTGAATATTCTAGAATGTGGCTGATGCAACACCTCTGGGGTTACTAAAATTTTGGGTAATTTTTAAATCAAATACAAAATTTAAATGTAAGAATAAGAAAATATAATAGTTATTTATTATACAAGTGTCTTACTTGGTATATAAGTCACGCAAGAAAATATTAGGCCACGAGGCGATAGCCGAGTGGAATAATTTCTTGAGTGACTTATATGCCAAGTAAGACACTTGTATAATAAATAACTAGACACTAGACACGTGTGTGGCGGCCGTAGGCTAGAGGTTAGCGCGTTAGACTTCTACGCTGAGGGTCCTGGGTTCAATTCCCAGTACCGGAACATCGGACTTTTAACGGCCGTTCTCCCTCGCAAGGCAATGGCAAACCAGCGAGGTATTCTGCCTAGTACATCTTCTCTGGAGTAGAAGTGTTTACACTTCCCGTGGTTCGGAGCCCACGTTAAGCTGTAGGTCCTCTATGTCTGTGGCACTCTAAACGCGCAACACAGGCATAGGAGAGAAGATCGCTACGTCTCGTAAGAGACAAAGCACTCTAAGAAGAAGAAGAAGACACGTGTGTAATATAGTATTTTATCCAACACACAAATTCTATTCGCAAAATAAGGATTTGAAAATTTGACAGTTTAATTAAATTATTTTGACACTTTCTGCTAAAGCTGGAAATGGAATCCTATGAGAAGGCAATGGTTGCTAAGCTTTTTTGTTTGTTGCTAATGTAAATTTATTTACTTTTTTCACAATTTTTTGAAGTCACGAATTAAACAGTCTGTGCTTTCCGATTTGTAATGGAGAAAATTCGGGAAGAAGCTGCTAAAGCGTCTTCGAAGATTGTTCCTCAGAAATCAAAAAGTGCGTACGACAAAGAATTTAATGAATTCAGTGCCTGGTGTAGTGAGAAAAAAGTCGACAATGTGTTGGAAGAAGACGTTTTTCTAGCGTACTTCCTTAATGTTTCCCAAAGAGTCGCTCCTTCTTCAATGTGGACCAAGTATTCGATGCTTAAATCTACACTAAAGCAATATAAAAGGATCGATATATCAAAGTATACCCAACTTACTGCATTCTTGAAAAGTGTATCAAAAGGTTATAAACCCAAGAAATTTAAAATTTTGGAGAGGGAGCACATAGAAATTTTTTTGAAAAACGCACCTATCAAGGAATATTTGCTGGCGAAGGTATAATGTTTCATGGTTTAATATCAGTATAACTAATTTTTATTATTGTTTGCAGGTGGCATTAATTATTGGAATTTCTGGAGCTTGTCGTTGTGACGAGCTCGTCAAATTAACCATTGATAATGTACACGACAGAGGGGCGTACTTTTTTGTTTCTATCCCGGATACAAAAACTTACACTTCTCGAAGCTTCACCATCATTGAAGAAGGATATCCCGTGAATGCCCTAGATTTAATAAAAAAATACTTATCTCTGAGGCCAAAGAATACACTACATCGAAGATTTTTCGTCAACTATCAGTTTGAAAAATGCACGATTCAGCCCGTTGGAATAAATAAACTGTCACAAATACCTCGTTCAATTGCAAAATTCTTGCAATTGCCAGAACTAGAGTCCTACACCGGGCACTGTATGAGACGCTCTTCTGCCACACTTTTGGCTAATGCAGGCGGCGACATTATAAAAGTCAAACAACTAGGAGGCTGGAAGTCGACTTCAATTGCAGAAGGCTATATAGAAGAATCCGTTTCCTCTAAAATTGACCTCGCGAAGAAAATTCAAGGTAGCAGCTCCACTTCAACAGAACCAAACATCGAACCTTCCGAATGTGTGCCATCTGTGCAACCTGGAAGTGAGTCTACGTTTGTTGGTACTACTTCCGATTCGAATAAGCCTTCCACCGTTGTAAATATGTCGAGAGATGAATCAAATGATTGTTTAGCGTTCACTATTAATATTATTATTAGTGTTAAATAAGAGTTAACAATAAATGATGGTTTGACCTTGAAATGCGCCTTCAATAAATAATAGTGAGTTAGACTTGTAACTCACTAGTGAGTTAGAATTATAATCAACTAGTGGGTTATAAACCACATTACTTGTTCGAAATCACCATAATTATATCGCTTTTATACGTGTGTTGGATAAAATAATTTATCAGACATCATAAACATTCCTCTAGTCTATTAAAGAAGTGACTTTTCATTCCACAGCCCGCTGAGGATCAGCTTTTTTGGATCGCTTGATACATTTAAAGAACTTTTTTTTTTAATAAAGAATATATTGCCAGGTCAGCATACACACGTTATACATAGCAGTGTTAGTTATTAAAAATCACAATACATAACTTTATTGAGGTCGGCTTCTGCAGCTCCTCTGTCACTATTGGTTTTAACGTTTATGATTATGACACTTAGTTAATGAGCACTATTAATCGGAATCGCTGACATCTGAGTCGTTAGGTGTTGGAGGTAATAAGTCTCTAGGAAGTTTTCTCTTGAGCCTGGTATGAATGAAACGTTGACCAATGCCATAGTGGATAGCTCCGCTGCACTTGTGTAGGTTTTGGTAAAAATATTCAGAGGATTTGTACACAAAAGTTTCGATGGTAGGCATATCTTATCATTTAAAGAACTACTGTATTAGTCAAAGTGCACAGTGCGCGCCAAAAGCATGGAATATACCAAATAAAACTGAAATAAATATTTTTCTGTAAAAATCCTGAAACACGTCAATTTTATTTTTTTAAAATACATATTTTAATGTCAAAATAATTTTCCGACATTCATTTGCTTTGAAGTTATGACATCATCCGTTTTTTTTAAATTACAAGCAGTTGTTTTGTTTCGTGATTTGGATAGACCATTTAAGTGTCTAAATGACAGTATAAAAATATTGGTACCTTACATCAGAAAATTTCCGAGAAATAAATTATTGATAATAGGTTGCGTTTAGATATTCGCGCTGGGCAGTCATTGTGTTGATAAACAGATTATTAACAAATGCTATCGACAAAAGAAGATCAAACGTAACAAGAAACAAATGCCCATATGCTGTCAGTTATTCGATATTAACATCGTTTAATTTTAATAATTAACGTTAGTTTAATAATCTACTATAGCTCATTTAACAATTACACAACGCATAGAAATTTTAATTTATCGCGGCTGTGAAAACCTTACAAGAACACAAGAAGAAGTTTATGTTATGTTTAATGCAAAGTATCCAGATAGACCTATCACGCAATTAACGGTTAGTAAAATTAAAAGGAAATTTAGGAAACGTTACAGATATTTCAAAAAGTGGTCGTTCAAAAGTGATGAATGAAGACAAGCAACTCGACGTTCTTTTACAAATCGAAGAAAATCCTGATTGTGTTTCTCGAAAAATCGCAGCAGAAAATGACGTCAGTCAGAGTTCAGTACTCAGGTTACTGATAAAGCTAATTCCATCCTTATAAAGTTCGGTTTGTTCACGGGCTCAATGAAGATGATCCTCACCGACGTCTACAATTTTGCGAAATAATGATGAATTTTCTCGAAATAAATGAACGTTTCCATCACCAGATCCCCTTTACGGATGAAGCAACTTTTTGCTTGAATGGAACAGTTAATCGCCAGAACTGCAGATACTGCAGTAAGGAAAATCCTCATTGGATATCTGAGGCACACACCCAATATCCACAAAAAGTAAACGTCTGGGCTGGATTAGTGAACCCCCGAATAATAGGTCCTTATTTTTTCTTTGATGGAAATCTTTCTGTACAAAGATATTTAGAGTTTCTGCAAAATGACCTTATTCTAGTACTTGCGATACTTTACCCAAACCAAGATGGTCCAAATGTGCCAAATAATATCCGCTGGTATCAGCAAAATGGCGCCCCGCCACATTATGCGCGTCATGTCCGCGAATATTTGAATAACTGCCTTCCTGCACGGTGGACCGGTAGAGGAGGGCCGCTAGAGTGGCCTGCTAGGTCTCCTTTCGCCCCTCGGTTATTATTTATGAGAGTATTTAAAGTCGAAAGTTTATTCTACTAGACCACAAGATATTGAAGATCTGAAAAATCGTATTAGACAGGAAATTCAAAGAGTTGCAGAAGATGTTATTCATAATATCTTAAGAGAATTTGTGGATCGTTTTTCTTATGGTCAAGAAGTGAATGGATGGAATTTTGAGCACTTACTTTAATACATGAAGTTGTTTTTACATAAAATTCTTTAATTTGTACATCATTTATTTTGGTTTCTGATAAAAGCTTCTTAAACAAACAATAATTTATTACCCCGAAATTTTCTGATGTAGGATCCATTATTTTTACACTGTCATTTAGACACTTAAATGGTCTATCCAAATCACGAACAAAAGTTAGAGGTTACCATTTAAAAAAAATCCAATGACGTTATGACTTAAAAACATATGAATGTTCGAAAAATTATTATAACATAACAACGTGTATTTAAAAAAAATAAAATTGACGTGTATCAGGATTTTTACAGAAAAATATTTATTTCAGTTTTATCTGGTATATTCCATACTTTTGGTGCGCAATGTATATCAATTTATTATTAGTATATTACTGTTGTATTCCACCGTGTAATTGTTATTATAGCACTGGAATTTAATTGAACTAGTAATAGCAGTTGGGATGTTTGGTATTAAAACCTAAAATAAGAACTAGATTACCAACGGAATTGTTAATACTGCTAACATTAACGACAAGGTAAATTTAAATTTTTAAAAATTTGACTCTGCCGTCCGGGTATCGAAATAGGATTTCTCGCCTGACGTTTCAATACAACGGTCCATTTAGCACCATTCTATTGGGTGACGTCATTAATATATATAAGAGCGGTGCAAAGCAAATTGGATTCTTTAATTTTTTTAAATTGGTGTAAACTAAATGAACTAACTATAATTACTGCAATCGATAACAGTTAACACAAACTAGTTTGTAAATGGCAAATGCTGGATTTAAAAATCTCTAGGAAGATAGTATTGACGCTTTGTTTTGCTAGTATTCTAATGTAAGCTAGATGCGTCTTTGTTTTATTTTAAATTTTACGTTAATACCGCAGTAAATTCAACATGCAGGCCAAATCGGCAATATTTATTTAAATATTTTAAGAGAACTCTTAAAGTAAACGATTAGAAAAAATTAACGTTACCAAGAACAACATTTCACGGAAAACGATCACTACTAAAAGTTTTAATTTTGGCTCTTCTGACGAGGTAAAATTACAGCAATTGCTCAAAGTGGCAACTCCCAACTTCTACGCATTTAATACACCTACGTATTATGCTCCCTTATAGATTTTGAACCATATTGTTACACGACCAATCCATCGTTTTGGAAAGTCATGATTTAACCATTCTCGTGTTTGAATTCCCCAGTATGCTAGTGCTCCGTCCATTTGAAAAACATGTTTCTTCTTAAATCTAACGGTAGGTACATCATCTAATAGATCCCTAAAATCGGTGTCTAAGAATTCAACAAAATTATTCGCGTTTAGGCGATCAGGCAAAATGTGTGGCATAATAAGCCTATTACCAATAACACCACCCCACACATTAATGCTAAACCGAACTTGATGATTTGTTTGGTACTTGGTGCTTGGGGATTTTCATAGGTCCATTGGTGCATGTTATGTATATTAAATGTTCCATTTCTAGTGAACGTAGCTTCATCAGTCCACAAGATATGCAGAATCTGACTCTTTGCTGATAGTCTTCTGGTAATAATTCCTGTACTCGATAATGATACGGGTGCAAGCCATTTTCCTGTAATAAGCGATGAACTGTTCTTTGGCTAACATCAAACATCCTGGCAATGGATCGGCTAATTTGTTCTGGTTCATTTTCGACTACATTTAAGATGTTTTCTTCAACCAGTGGTAAGAATACTCGATGAGGACGGCCTGTCAGCTACTGGAGTGGATGTAGTTCTTCCAGTTTCTCGCATTCGTTGATGCAATCGTCGAATAACGTTACTACGAAATTCCCCTAAAATCAAATATGTACATGCCTGCATACTCCACAAAACTGTACTCGATGACGCTAATTTGGGAAATCAAACACAAATAAACTAAAATCAAACTAAACTGAAGGTAACAGTAAGATAATGAATGCAAAGTGAATTAAACATGGCGTTTTGATCAGCAAATTGTCACAGAAATGTCATTAAAAGTCAAGTTATTTAAAATAAAAAAACTACGTCAAAGCCTACGTTTGTTTTAAAATGTGGAATTTGTATTGCACGTTGTTGCAACATTTTTGGAAAACGCAAGCATTGCAGAGGCTTTAAACTTCGGATGGAAGTTCTGGGTAAACCAAGCGTATGATGACTGCAATTACAGATTGGTGATTCCTTTTGTTGATTAAACTACAGTTAAAAATCATCATTTCATAAAAATCGCACGATAAGGAACCCGGAATCCAACTTAAGACTGCCAATAACTCCTCATCTATGAGGTTAACAGCAAATTGGCATAAGACTTTATCGCTCCATTTTTGATTCACAATCAAATGGTGTATGTCTATTATCCGCCATTTAAGATTCACCCTGTATAAGAGACATAAAAATAATTTTATAACCCTACTTTTGTAATGTACCAAACCAGCGTAAACACGTCTGTCAAACGTATCCAAAGTGTAACCAACCTTACAAAAATTATTATAAGTAGTAGAACCTGATTTCTTTAATATTTGTTAAAATCTATAGACACTATGATTATATTTGGTTGTCTAGCTTTACAAAAGTAAAATAATAATTTGCCCGGTTGCAGTATTCAGTAAATACTTCTATTTGTTTTATCGCGAAGTATTGGTAGCGGCCATCGTCGATCATCTGATGATGACGTTCGCTATCTGATTCGTCGAAAGGACTTTATGATACACAATTTTTAACAAACTAAATTGCATTAAATATTTTACAAATGCGTGTCTTTGTTATGTAAATGCAGCACATGAAATTGTATTGCATGCATAATTCTAATTGCATTATTATTATTGTGGTGAAGTCGTGGTATAGTTTCTACGCTGTTCATAGCTTCCACTAAAATCTCCAGTAACTCCTACACAGGGAAGGAAGGAGTTTCTATAAATCAAGTTTCCGTCATCTGTAACAGATCGCTATATCCATGATAATTATGATAATGACAGCATGAAGAATAAATTGTTTTTGTGCAATTGTACGCGAAGTAACAACTTCGCGTACGCCATGCAGGCCGCAAAATTCAATTTCGCGGCCGTTGTCATAGCGACGACCGCAAAATTTAATTTCGCGGCCGTTGTCATAGCGACGGCCGTTAAACTGAATGTCACATATACATACATATTTATTTTAACACATGAGAATGGACAGTTTTTAGAAATTATTTATTATTTATCTCATTTCCATGGTAACATGAAAGCCGGCTGTCTTTCTATTTACGATGCAAATTATAATTTTTAAAATTTCATCAATAATTATTGAGGATTCTACACAATTGCACAAAAAATGTTGTGTACACTGCGGCCGCGTCATTCTTTAACGACCTCGAGGTTGCCTTGCCTCGGCCGCAACCGGCCTCGGCGGCAATCTTCCTCTCGGTACGTTAAAGAATGATTTCGCGGCCTAAGTATACAAATAACTATTTGTTAAAATATTCTTAGGTTTTCCACGTTTTCCATTAAGGATACAAAAAAATAGCATGTTTAACTCGTAAGAAAAGTGGTCTACTATCTCGTGAAAACTTAATTTACTCGCTAACGCTCGTAAATCAATCTGTTTCCACTCGATAGTAAACAACCACTTTTCTTTACT
>JABXWE010016936.1:0-24947 GCA_014611495.1 Limonius californicus | reverse complement strand
AAAACCAAATGATCGGAACTAAACAATTTACATCGTATTCGATTTATATGTGGTTAAACAACTATTTTCTTATGGGATAGCTGAATATAGCTTTATTAAATTTAGCAATGGATTAAGACATCTCAATTAGAGAATGTTGAAACACAGCATTGTATATTTATATATATTGAGATGACTGATAGTGACTGAATTTAAATGAATAAATTAAATTATCAATTATGTTGGTTTAAACAATTTTAAAAAAAAATAACATAAAACTTAATAAGTGTTTTCAAATGTTATGAAGTACAATTTAACTTTGGGCGCCAGGCTAAATATGAGATAGCCGAAATAAGTTTATACAATATTTATACCAATACAAATACCACGGTTATAAGCTCGGTAGTGCATAAAAATCACCTCAGTAGTCGGTTCTGAATGTGTCAAAATTGCTTATTTCGTATGACATACATTGGTAAGAATTATTTACTTACTTTATCTTGCTATCATGCAAATACAGTCGGCTAGTGCTATATGAATAATTTTTCTCCAAGTTAACGCAACACTTAAATATCAAAGATAATATTGACGTTCACAGGTAAAATGTCATATGTTCTTCTTATCATAGTTATCATTATTCATTCCATATTGGTAAATGTTAAACTTACTTTGACATGGGCCAGTCTCAAAAGGAATCCGGACTCCCCAACCTGCGCCTCAGGAAAACCTTTCCGACGTCTTGCAGATGTCCTTCTATTCGATGTAAAATAAAACTAGGAGTTCTCAGGTATGCAGCTCTCCATGAATTGTATTACAAGAACTATGTATTATCACATTTCAAACCCTTCAAATATATAAGGAAAAACCTTTTATACGTTTTAATAATTTATTTTTTCTCAAAGACGAAAAATATTAATTTTCTTTTTTTTGTAAACATAAATAATAATAAATCTCTATAGATACATACACATATATACCAGAATTTTGCAATATAGTAACTTGATATTAATAATAAATTTTAAAATAAATCTAAACATATAAATTGACCATTAAGTTGTTAGTATAATTTGACGCCACTTATAACACTCAAATTGATTTCAGTATCACTAACTGCACTCTCCAGAATTTTCGTCCATCTCTGAACTCCAAACTGCTACAAATTAAATCCTTCCAGACAGCTGATGTCTCCTTTATAAAATCTTCTTGTGTTGGTTACTTTTTTTGTAAACTCATTCTGTGTGCTAAACACCATAGCATATGCCTCAACTGTAATTTCAATCTAACAAGTAACAAGTCTGTATCTAAATGAATCGAAAGAAACCTTCCACAAAAGAAACAACCCTTAAGGTGTGATTTAATATGCATGTATCCTTTATTTATATAAATAAATAATTAATTAAGCTACGCGATACCATCTCAATATATATATATATATATTGTCGTCATTGTCCGATGCCTAGATTCTAATCTCCGCGATTCTTCCATTGTCCATCGTTGAAGTTCTGGTTGCACTTTTCTAATTCCCTTATTTCAGTTTTTCCTTGGACGTCCCCATTTTCGTCGTTTTCATGGTATCCATTGCATAGCTTCCTTGGGTAGCCTCCCTTTGGCCATCCGTTGGACATGGCCATTCCATATTAGTTGACGTTCTACGTCTTTCATGCTCGGGCGTTGTACCCCCATCTGTTCTTGGATTTCTTCATTTCGTATTCTGTCTCTACGGGAGACCCTTGCGGGTCTTCTTAGAGCATCCATTTCTGTAGCCTCTAATCGCTGTCGATTTCTTTCTGTAATTCGCCATGACTCGAATTCGTAGAGTAACTGCTTCTTATCATTGTATCGTAAATGTTGCATTTTCTTCTTCTCATTATTTGTTCACCCAATAAAATCCCATTTAGGAACGCTATTGCCTTTCCTTCTAGTATTATTCTTAACCTGATATCTTTTTCATCTGTCCCAATTTTATTAACTATTGTTCCTAGATACTTGTGCTCATCACATACCTCAATCTCTACTGATCCTTCGAATTTCGAATTTCCGACATCTGCTCCACCACATAAGTATTTTGCTTTTTGTAAATTCATCCTTGAAAAATACATAGTTAATTTTAGGATATTGTCGTTTATTTTACTTTCTGAAGCATATATTTGATCTGTAAACCTTCTCAAGAATTTATGGTACTATAATTGATTTCAGAAACATATCCAACTATTATTATTTTAAAAAAAAATTTATACATAAATTCTCTTATTTAATAGCTACTATTATTATTCGTGTGACTATTGTCGATCCTATTACCATAGTTCTCAGGTTGCACTAACGCTAGCGATTACAACCATGCGCAAAAATGGTATCCCCTATTTCTTCTATTCTATTATTTTTGATATTTAAAACATAAACAATTATTTTAATATTCATTTTTTTACCCAAGAAACCCAAACCTCAAAACCTTAAATATTATAGAACGACCACTTTAATGAGCCACGCTTTAAAGGTGTTCCTGCGAATAATAACTCCCAGAATCTTAGCAAAAAAACTAAAATGATTTAAGTAGCAGTCAGTTTAGATTAAGAGGAGGCTTAGGAATCAAGCCATTTTATGTCTAGTGGTTTTCGGAGACAAGTGTTTAGACATGAGAAGAGACATGTGCGTTTGTTTTGTCGATTATGAAAAAGCCTTCGACAAAACAATACATCAAAACGATATCGAAGGAATGAATTAATAGGCTTAGATGGAAGAGATATAATCATCATCTAAATTCTATATTGACAACAAACAGTGATAGTTCAAGTAGATATTGAAAAAAAAACAAAAAGTCTAGATTTAAAAACGGAAGTGTGTCTAGGTTGTGAGATGTTTGCATTATTATTTAATATACAGGTTGTCGCATCGATGCGTGAACGGAACGCTTCTCAATCAGACAACAACCGATTCTAGTTTCGCTAGGCACTAAGCATACCCTTTGTGCATATGAATTATTATTTTCGTTTATACACATGATTTTCACTTGGTCTTTATTGGACAGGAAATTTTAAGTGGGCATATAAAAATATTCGAAAAGTTTGAATTGTAGAAATACCAATGGAGACTTACATTAAATGTTCAAATACATTCCCACCTTCTTCAATACAAACATGAAGACATCTTATAAAAGCTTCCTTAACACCGTTTCATATCTGGTGGTTAATATTTCTAAAAACTGATCTGATGCGATGTTACATGTCTTCTGCAGTTGTTGACATTCCTTTCTATGTGTCCACAGAAAAGATCCTAGTAGTGTTAGATCTGGCGATATTGCAAGCCATGAAATATTACCTCCTTGACCAATCCGTCGGTTTCCTAGCCAGTCGTTTAAATATTGCCTTATGTTTTGGTGGAAATAGGCAGGTACACCATCATGTTGTAGATACATTAATCGACATGTTTCAAGATCAACGTCCTTGATTGAAATAGGCAAATCGTCGTCTAGAAATCTACGGTACCGTTCTCTATAGAGGTAGAAAACCGGTATGAGGATTATTTGTGAATATCTAACTATAAAATGTGCCTTTTAAAGTATGTACTCTTCTTAATTACTAATTTTTGGTTTGTTTGGATATAAAATACGATGCGTGCGATAAATAGAACAAATGCTACATTAATGTTTAGATATTAGTCAGTTCTATAAAAATAAAAACTTTAAAACTCTGTAATTTTATCCTCATCTTCTTTACTCTATACAAACCTACCATCATAAAAGCATAATAATCTGAATCCACCAAGACTAAAATATACAGGATTTTGCATATAAAAAAATAAGTTTCGCAATAGTTAAAAGGCGCTGTATATAACACAACAGACAGCAATTTTGCTAGTATATGTGGAATCTGCTATAAATATACTTTTTTCTCTGTGAAAGTCTGACAATCAATATCTTACATAGGTTGGCCACTACAAGCATCTGAAATTGACCACTGTTTGGCAATTTACTCCCTCTAGCGGAAGAACGGTTAAAAATTACTTGATACTATTTTATATCAATTTGATCAGCACTGAAGTGGTGTTTCAAAATTGCCGTAATATACTTCGGGTTTCATTTTAAAACATATGTCTAATGCAACATATTAATTCAAATAAGAGACACTAAATTGAAGACTTGAAGTATCAAAATTAGTGGAACTATAATAAATAATATTAGATATGCAGATGATACAATAATCATTAGAGACAGTGAACAAGATCTACAAATATTAACAGATCGCTTATACATAAAAAGTAAGAAAATGAGTCTTAGAATACATACCGTCAAAACAAGTTCAATGGTGTTTTCCAGATCACTGGGCTTACATCCATCTATACTAATAAATCATCCAAATATTGGAATCGTTGCCGATTGCAAATACCTTGAACGTAAAATAAATGAGAAGATTGCTCAGCGGAATGAAAATAAACAACGAATATAAATAGCTCGAAATAATTTTATTAAAATGCAAGAGGTAAAGTGTAACGTAAATTCATTACCAGCACGACAGCGGAATGTTAGATTTGGTCGAAAGTATTTTACGGTTGTAAAACTTGGACTGTCTTAAAAGATGTTTAAATACGCATACAAGTCTGAGAAATGTGAATATACAGAAGCATGTTAAATAGACAGCACGAGTATCAAATGAAGAGGTGATCAACAGAATACGATCAGACCCACAACTTGTCAAAATAGTTAAAAACAGATAAACAAAATATTTCGGACACAGAATAACACATAATTACACCTTGTACTGGAAAGAAAATAGATGGCAAAAGGGAATAAGGAAGAAGACAGAAACACTTGTTAAAAAACATAGAAAAATGCACAGCGCAGAATAGAGCCACTTTGTTCGATATAACACATGACCAAGGGCGTATCCGGCTCAAAACAAAAGGGGGCAGCTTTCTGAATCCAACTTCTTTCGTGGGGGAAGCAGTCCATGGCAGGGGATATGTAATAATGCGCAATTACAGAAGAAAAACACTATTTTATATAAATTTATTTTTGAACAGTAGTTTGCGAGGATTTATTGCACATTTTCTAACTACAACTTCCACTTGTTCCTTGTTTACATAAACCCATTGACGATGAATGCTTAATATGGCTAACCCATTTAGTCTATTTTTACCAATAGTGCCTCTAAAGTCATGTTTTAATTCAGCGAAGGGAGCTGAATGAATGCTGTATAGTGCTTGCTGTGCAGGGCTGTGAAAACACAATCAGTAGCACCTTTTCAATCGTTGGAAAAATCAGTTCACTCCTTCTTAAAACTTCAATGCTATCTGGCACTTCTTTTACCTCATTCCACATTTTGAATCTTTGAGTCGCCTTGAGTAAACTAACCATGTTGAATATCAATCCAGCCGCTGGTGACTGAATTTCCTCTTGAGGTGTTTGGCATCTGCCGCAAAATCGTAGTTCTTCGAAAGTACCCAGCCATTTTCGAGATGTTTTTGCTAATCAACCGGTATAGTGATCGCTAGGCCGACGCTATTTCCAATATCATCTTCATGACAACCGTCATTTTCAGTTCGTGGTTTGAACCATAGAAGAAGGCCCCGCAGTGTCTGAAGCAGAGGATGGTTGTACTTCCTTGCCCTCATCGCTGCTGCTGCTGCTGGTGCTGGTACTTTTCTTTCGTTTTAAATCCACTGCTAATAATAAAATATAACTTTTACTAAACGTTGGTGTGGACGCGGTATAACACATGCAAACGTAGATAGCCAAATAAACGTCAATACTTACCATTCTTACCAAAAAACTTTCTAATAATAATTCTTGTTGCCACGAGCTAACTATACATCCATCTGCGAGAAGTCATAAAAACTACAACCTGTACGTGTATAATACACATACAGATTGTAGTTCTTATGACTTTTAACATATGGCGCGAGGGTCACAATTTTTCAGAAATTTGTTGTTTAGATTTTTACCGTTTTATTTTAATTTAATTTAATTTAATTTAATTTAATTATTATCTTCCTCCTTGGAAGGGGGCAGTTTTCCCCTTTGCTCCCCCCTCCCCCGATACACAATTTCATATGACATAACATAATATAACGTGATGATTATAATGTGTAAGTAGAAGTAATAAACCATAAGAGATAGTATTGGAAATCAAGCGGCGTGTAATACCTTAAGGTGTACTTGCGTAGGAATAGTATCATAACCTTATCTTTTATTGCTCCACAGCAAGTTTATTATTATGAAAGTGTTCTACTCTCAGAAATATCATAAACTATTAGCTGCGAAGTGGTTTTGAATCCGTTTTAAAGATGTTACCGCTGGTACCGTTTATTTTCCTAACTTCATTTTCTGAACGACTTTCACGATTCCGTTTCAATATAAATTCATTTTTCTCGTTATCCTTGCGATATCCAAAACTAGAGTGTTATCCAGCTGTTTATAGTGGTTATTCTCCAATATAACAATGGTTTCTCTAAATTTTCGTAAACACAAAGCAACGGAAGCAGCACATTCTTTGCTTTTATGATATATCCATCCCATTTTGCAAATATGATTTAAATCTAAATAATGCGTTTTATTGGGTATGCATTTACCACTAATTATTGAAATTTGTAGTAGTTTGGTTCTTTATTTCATAAATATGATTAATACGAATCAAAACACAAAACTTTACATAAATGAAATACATGTTGGATAAACGACTGTTAACGGTAATAAAAATAATAAAATTTTAAATTTAAAAATGCATTGCTAAACAGTACATTTATAGCTATTTACCAACATACAGGGTGTCCGATGGGTGATCATACCATTGGTATCTTGGAAACCATAATATCTACAAAGTCAAATAAACGGAGAAAGATGTAGATGTGTTTGGAAATATGTTAATGCTGGTTTTATATTATGATACGAAATCATGGCTGTAACTCTCTTAATAATAGGTTTTGATCAAAAGTTTATAAAGAAAAAAACGTTATTTTGATCAGCTCTAGCTACCATTTCAGTCTCTTCCGTACGATATGAATCACCGTGTATTTTAGTGTATATGTGCTAATAAGTATTGATTGCGATAAAACAAACACTGAAACGAAATAAACATATATTAATACCCCTAAAATATCTAAAGTGATTTTTAATATTTATTATAATATTAATATGTATGCATGAACTGTAGCGGTAACAAATTTATAAATACTATTTGTTAAATATGTGCTAGATGGATTTTTCTGTTGGATATAAACATTAGCCGTTATAATAAACTTAAAAGTTTGTAATTATACTAAAAAAAAATTGTTTTTCCAAAAAAGTATTAAAAGCTTAAGATTGCTTTTAGAATTATGTGACAACGAAGTAATACACATTCTGTTCAACATAATTTTCGACAAAGACATTATATAAAAAAATACACACACAATGCACGCATCTTAAATGTCTTCTTCGTTAAACACAAGTTTCTAGAAAACAGAACATAAGGGGAAATTGACAAGATTTTGCAGAGACTCAAAAGTTAGGTTATATTTGAAAGCCATACGTGTCTGATCAAATATTAAGGTTAGGTTACGCGTGGTTTGTATCATACCTAATATTATTTTATGCTTATATCCTGTAAATAAGCAAATAGCGCACTTTTACAAAAATCGTGGGATATTTGAGCACCAACAGCTATTTCTTTTTTTTTAACTGGTAAATATCGTGGCTTGTGAGATATCAAAGACCTTATCCTTCTAGGAAAATACATGGACGAGTATTGACATCAAATAATATAATAGCATTTTACACTTCTGTGACGGTAAACGTAAATTGGATATACTATAGACCTTTTAAATTCACAAACACACTTTAACAAATACGAATTTAATGAAGGAGCAAATTGAGCTCATAAATTTCCCGCTATTGGAATTTTTGGAATAGAAAACCAGAGCCAAGTCCGAAATCAAGATCCAGTATGCTGTTGCTCTAACTACAAAATGTTTACAATATTAAATGTAAAATGTCGAAATACGTATAAAGCAAAAAATAAATACCTATTGAAATTGAGGCTATTAATACTATTAAAATATAAAAGATATACACTAAAAAGTGACGTCTGGGGTGCCGAAACACCCCGCCATAGTACTTAAGGATTAAAAAGTGTTGTAAATTCTATTAATAAGACTTTTAGTATAAATAACGATAGGACATGATTGTAAGCTTGTTATTTAAATGTACTAATATTAAAGGGCTGCTCCTTTCCCAACTCTTTTTATGGCAGAAGGAGTCTCCTCCGTTTTCCTAATTTTGACATAGTACCAAATAACGTTTTTCCGTGAAACTCCATTATTTTACCTTTTGTGTTCGTACAGGCGTTCTAAGCTTAAACGACTATAATAAGTTACGTTTCTACAAAGAGATAAAAAGATTTTAGCCTCCAGTCTAGAAGATTATTATAAAAATAGTTAGGACAAAATTTGCCGATGTAACAAAGTCGATATAGCCGCTTGTTAATCTGAAATCCCCTAGACTATAGACAGAAATATCTATTTGTGATGATTAATAAAATACAATGCTCTCGTAATTTTACATTCTGTATTTTATAATTTGATCTAAAATATCTGCAAATTGCAGCGGAAAAGTATCGAAAACGTGTTCTACGAAGCACATTATTTCATAAAATTTTAATTTAATATTAATATTTGTTTAATGGAAAACTCGTGTTTCCACATACGTACAGAATAATAAATTCAATATTGATTCAAAGCCAGTATGGAAACCCCTGAAAACAAAATGTAATATGAAATTTCGAAGGTGTTTATCGACTTTGGTCCTTGGCGCGAGGGATCTTCATTGTCATTAGGAGATGGAGTTGCGTTAATGGACGGAAGGGAAGCGGGCAGAATAAAAATTACCCTTAAACATACACATTCAGGCTTTACGTCGCTTTTATTAAAATACATTGAGCAAGCAGCAGAGGAGAACAAAGTAGAAGTAAGAGCAAACTTGGATTTAATAAAATTATTCGAAAAGTTAAAGAGGCGTGTAGCGGTGTCCGCAACTTCGATTTATCTGGGCGATCGCAAGCAACTTTATCAACTCAGTTCTGTACAAATACGGGTAGAAGGACGAGGGCCCTGATAGAGTTAGAAAAGGTACGTGCCGGAGCCTGTATTATAGGAATCCAGTTACTCGGCCCGGAGTTCATCCGGAGTTCACACGAAGTCGCCAACTAGTTCGATCGGGAGCTTTGGAGTTAATGACAAAAAGGAGTTATCGACGGAACTTCCTCTTCAAATTTCATAGATATATCCCGCTTCCACGAAGTATTCGGGCAGGGAAGAAATATTTTATTCGAAAAAACATCTGAACGGTATGAAGACATTACGAAATAAAGCGACGCGTTCGACTTTCGGCTCAATTTAACGGTGGGATTAAAAATTCCTCTGATCATTCGCTCGAGTTACTTGTGACCCCGTGAGCAATAAACGTTTAACAGAAAAACCGATTCACAAAATTTGACTGTCGTTACGTACTGCAACCTCCTAATATTAATGCAATGCAATTTCATTAACTATTTATGCATCTAAATAATATAACAACAGTAATGGTAATAGTCTTTACTATCACAAAGAACCAATACGGTGGGGAGTTAGCATGTGCTGTTTTGGATAAGTGCCTGTGTTGCTAATTTATTACAGACATGCCTACAAACAATTAAACCAGTTCAGCAGTCTTGTTTACATTAGTATGATTTAATTAATGTTTATTATTATTTTAGTTTCAAATATTCTAAGAGGTAAATATTCTAGTTACATACCAAAAATACCTTTGCTATGTTCTTTGCATCGTTCTGAAATGTTATACACACATCTCGATTTGTTAAATATAAGCAACGCCTTCATGAACACTTTCTAAACATATTCGAGCAAATTTAAGGTAATTACGTTGAATACTATTTTATACATTGTAACAGCACATCTTGTGTAATATAGTGATATGTTAACAGTTCCGAATATCTTAAGGCACTTTGAAATGTCTGTACCTTGTGCTTGACATTTTTTGATAATACGCTCGATTTCAGTACCCAAAATGGTAAAAATTTAGAGTTGACAAGATGTCATTTAATTTCAGCAGATGGTATGCTTTGAAACGTATACAAGGCCTTGAACTTAGAATAAACTAAAGGATGTAACCATTACGAGCTTTTCAAAGCTTAATCTATTGTTGATATGTGATAACTCCTAAGCGTTTAACATTCTTCCGTAACTTGACTACACAAGTAGTTACTCTATTTGGCTGGATTCAGTCCGTTTTGTTCAGCACTATTTCGTTGTACATTCTGCGTAAGACACACTTAGCTATAGAGTATCTGACGGTGATAGTGTAGCACATACTGTTATGGACATCAGCGTTGCCAAACTTCTACTTAAGACTGCTTTGAAGATATCAAAGGAGACCGCAGTAGGATAGTGGCCGCAGCGCTTGACTTCGGAGTCTGACTCTACCAAAGTCGCTCAGGTTTGAATCCTGAGCACTGCACTATCGGAAGGTGTTTGTGGTGTCTGGGGTACGGGGTTTTTCAAGGATGGGCATGTTAGACCTGTGAATAGTACGAAATGTGCTGCGCCAGGATAAGCTGAGTGCAATGGGAATCATGGAGTTGACAAAGGCAACTCCACGATTCTTTTTACAGAAAAATATCAAGCATCTGTCAACCATAATGCAATCCGCCTTTTGTTATACAAACCACTTATCGGTGATAACTACTATTACAAAGTTAGCTGGACATCTTTTATCTGGAGCTACTTCATTTAAGCAAACTTATGTAACCGTTCAGGCGCTTACATTTGGAAATGTTTTACGGCCAAACTCCATACGGTTTACATAGTCCATAGGAGCCTGTACTACACTCTCACCGTGAGACACTATAGATATAGTCTACGTAAGTACGTAAATTACAGTTTTCAATTAATATTGATGGTAAGTCGACATTAAAAATTGAGAACACGATACCACTTAAGATGCAGTCTTGCAGAGCGGTGAATGAAGTGGACACGTGTGTGGCTATTGTATATTATTTTCAGCGCAGCTAAACTGCTGCCAGAATAATCCGCCGCTCAAATTTAACACCTGAAGTGAGGGCAAACAGCATTCATTCACTTGCTAATCACCATTTGATTGAAATACAACAGTACATTTATAGAACCTCATCCAGAATGTATTTTTAAATCATCGCAGTCAACTCCTATCGGCAAAACTGTAAGAAAAGTTAATAAACTTGGAAAAACTAGACAGACATGCGTAACAAACTTATTTTGTAAATGTTATGAAAGAATTCAGTGTTTTGATGGGAAGCTTTAATGATATTAGGTAAAGTAAATGAAAGTAACCATTTGTCAGATGTGGCAATATACTTTGCTACAGTTTATTGTTAAATAAAACTAATAGCTACATGCATGTGCAGGGGCAATAAAAATGATGAACTTTAATCTGTATAACTATAATATAAGTAACATAATTTATGCAATTCAATATGGCGTCGCTGTTGTTATAGAATTACTCCGTCAATGGAATGCCTTAATTAGACACATTCACAGCATTTTTGTTATAACAAGAGCACCAGGGGTGCGCCTTATTTTGAGCAAGCACATTATATTGGTACATATTTTACATACATATGTACAATTTGCAATGTAAATTTTCCTGCAAAATAATCTTGTTCTTATGCAAAACTTCACAAATGAAACTCTTGTTAAAATTGATTCTGAAAGAATCCACTTTTCGTGATTATAAAATCGTCCTGAAGGTTTGAGTTCATCTGAAAACAATTCATATTTGGATCAAACTTACAGGGTGGGTTAGGGCTTTTAAGAGAATGGAAACAATTCATAGCTATATTAATATGAATGAATTTCCATTATTACTTCCGATGATTCTAAAGAATATTTTACAGAGGGCGACCGAACAATGTTTGTTTAACATAAACATTGTGGAAGTAGAAGGGTTTATACGTTGTGAAACGAGATAAACTGAATCAAAGCACACATATTTCCCCCTTCAAGAATTTTCTGAAAATACGTAATATTATTCCTACGTTAAAATCGATAAAATCTAATAATATTTGGCAATACAGTTAAACCCTGGCCGCAGTTAAAGGGAGGATTATCTCTAATTCTAATGATGCAGGTACCTGATAATATTTTGACTGCGGTTCGAGTGTGCCCACTATTTTAGTGATTTTATGTCTACAACTTAACCAAGCGGATGCTCTAGATTAGTCTAGATACTGAGGTCGAATTATTTAATAAAACCGAATACTGTATTTGTTTGTACCTTTGCTAATATTCTAATATATCGTTACTATGACCCTTGGATGCCATAGCTTTTCTAAGTTCAGTTCGTACTTCATAGAAGGCAAACTACTGATGTTGTGTAAGCGTTGAATTAACTAACTGCTGACATACCACTTTTTCTATAATTTTTATCATTATCGGATGTAATACCCGTGGGTTTCAATTCGTTCATTTGCGAATAATATTTTCGTAATTGGAAAGATAACTGATTTTTTCCGTAACGATGGTATAACACCACGATGAATCAATGATCAAAGTACATATGCAGGGAAGACCATACTGAAGTATCCGATGTGAAGTGGCATCGCCCATTTCCCGTTAATTTTATTTTCACCGTTGTGCCGGGTATATGTCCAAGTTTCATTATGTATACCTTAAGAAGGCGCATAAATTGTAACTTTGTTCATTAAAAACAATGAATTGAATATATAGAATTTTCTCCGAAATCATCTGCGTGGCCCGACTCCAACTAGAGTATTCATACAAGGTGTAATTAGCCGGTACTTTTTTGAGGACGATGAAAGCACTGCTGTTACAATCGTGTAATGGCGATCCGGGAGAACTTCCTGCCACCCCACTTAAAAAAATTTAAAATGAAGATATATTATGGTTGCCATAACATAGCCTAACGGTGTACACGTGTAGGGACCCTTTTTTGAGAAAATTTGGGAATTTAACATTGCCCACCAGATCACCAGATCTTACAACGCCTGATTCTTTTTTATGGGGCTGCTTCAAAGATAAGGTTTACGCCAATATCCTTTAAATTCGGCACAGCTGAAAGACGACATCTGTCGAGAAATTCAAGACATAACGGCAGATGTCTTGACTCCAATTATGGAAAATGCGTTAAAAAGAGCTCAGTTATGCATCGCAGTTAGAAGCCGTCATTTGACCGACATCCTCTTTTATTGATATTATGCATAAACGGTAAGATCTAAATAATTGCCCAAACAATTTTTTTTGTTTTTGTCTTGTTATATTACAAATAGCGGCTACTTAAAATTATATTTCATTACTGGCTTCACTATACAATAGAAGATAACATGAGTTTTATTAATACATTAATTTTCTCAGCTTCCGAAGCTTTTGTCTAAGTGTGTGTAATGCTTTGAATACGTGAATTGAATATCTCCTGGGTTTAAGTATTTTCTAGCCATTTTCAAATATTCGCCTTCTACCACACAAAATAATTAAGATTCCGTATTTCATCGACAATGCATGAATGTTTGAAACCAATTTTCTGAAGACTTACAAGATCAAGGTATTTGTGCGGTTTCTCGGTTTGCGGTAATGATGGTAATCAACGTTTAAAAATAATCTCGGGTTCATATTTAACATCAAGCTGTGTACGTCTGATCAGGAAGTTACAACGTTACATTTCATTTTCAGTTACAAATAATACAATTTTCCACCAACCTCTGAGGTCGTCGCGTAGCCATTCGGAATGACACTCTCCCACTGACAGGCACATAATGCGCTGCGAAACAAACTGTCATTTTACTTAACATATGCTAAGTAATTGTGTTTTACTTTAAGTACCTTTTCTTGTAAGGATTTGACTTTGTCAAACTGACGCTTTAACTATTTTAAAAGGTATTCCCTCGAGTTATTTAGCACTTCTAAATTTATTCGAGGAAAGCTTAGATTTCGTAATGAAAATACTTTGTGTAACATTTGTAATAAAAGATTTAAACATAAAAAGAACCATTAAAACATGCTCACCTTATAAAAATAAAGTTTTAGTAGTCGTTGACTACTTAAATAATTACTGTTTTACAAACACATTTTTGAGAGCTTTTCTAAAAATCTCATATTTTCTTCTTCTATTAGACTAGTTAGTCTGTTTTACAGCACAGAATTCTATAAAAAGCATAACTAATAGGACTCAAGTTTTTTAAAACTAATTTTCTTTGACTACTTATACAGAGTGTAATACGCACTGATGTCATCCTTCTAGGAGTATATTGTACGGCTCAAAATTAAAAAAGCATATAACCATTTGGGATATGCTCCCTAAGAAAGTTATGAACAAAGAAAGTATCACAATAAAACGATATTTTTTCGAATAGCATTACTTTAATATTCGCAATTAGGATTGTATTGCAATTAATTATTAAATTATTAATATAGCTTATCAATTTGCGAAAGAAAAGTACCCAGACATGCTACTTATGTTTGGCCAGATGAAAATACCCATGCCCATGCTTTTGATAAATGTCTGGTGTGGCGTTATTGTTGATTTCATGATTGGATTCCTTATTCTACCTTCGCTATTGAATGAGGAAACTTCATTTTGTGGCAGAAATTCTGCCAAACTTGTTAGAAAATGTTCCTTTCATGCGACGATATCATTTGTGGTTTATGCATGATAATGCTCCCGCCTACCTCAACCGTCTTGTAAGAAATTACCTAGGTAATGTTCTTTTATTATAATGGATGGACCTAGGCGGACCTATTACTTGGCCAGCAAGATCTCCCGATTTCAGTCCTTTAGATTTTTTGTGAGGTGAGGTGAGGTGAGATCACAAGTATGGTGTACTAAACGGAAGTACGGAAGTATGGAAGTGCGACGTGGGATCATTCGAGATAATGCTCGAATGATCGAACGCGTGCAGATGCTTTTACCAGAATTAACAGAAGCAATTTTTGTGATTATTAGTTATTGAGTATTAAAGTATATCATTAAAATTAAGTTACAGTATTTACATTATTAAACCATTATGAAACTTTCTTTGTCCATAATTTTGTTGGTTAGCATTTCCGAACAAATGTTTATATGTGTTCTTTTTATTGTTTTGGGCCATAGAATGTATCCCTAAAAGGATAACATCACTTCATGTTGTACACTGTAAAATGAAATTAGTCTTGAATGGAAGTATTCGAAATATTCCATTATGCATATATCTCGAAATATCTCGAGATGTGAATAATTCATTCGAACGATAAAACTTCTCGAATACTTTGGTTTAGTGGTGCGCGCGTCTCAAATGAAATTATTCTTGTTCTTAGAATTTCGAACAGGGGCAGGCTTAAGTTACGAGTATTTATTTCTACTTTTCCATTCTTAAAATCAAAAATATGAATTGTACAATTTTTTAGACTAATTATTAATCAATTAAATATATTATTGTTATAAACTAGATAAATAAATAAAATAATTTCAGCAATTTATGTTATTAAAATTATCAAATAAACAACATTTTTTGAACTTAATGAGTTACGATTATTTGTAATCTGTGCGGCTTTTCATATTACCTTTCACGATGACACTTAGAAAGATATAAATCATGAATCAATTATATGAAAGTAATTTGAAATATTGACAATATTTAATATAACACGGAAAACCATAAAACGGCTAATATAAGCAGGTTAATCTTACAATGTGACAAAATTTAAATAAATACAGAACAGAATCCAGTCGAAAACAGAAGAAAACAATTCGAAACAAGAGCGGGATTGCCAGTCATCATTCGAAAGGCAGGATGCGAGACATTTTCCGTATTGCCGAAATGCGTGCCCATTTTGGATTCGAATGATTAATTCGAATGAATATTTCGATTTTTAAAAACATTCGAATACTAATCATTCGATTATTGAAATCATTCCATTATGCCTATCATTAAACGAAATACTTGCTATTTCATAATAATAATTTAATTGTTAAAAGACTAAAAATTACAACTATATAGTTTGTTACGAAGTTAGTTAGTGTGTATGAATTACAATATCCTGTTATAATTGATCATTTGTTTACTCTTAATTAACTATTGCTTTCCCAAGCACCACTATTAAAATTGACTTACCCTGAATTTATAATAAGAGGTTGACACGTACAGTTTCCTAGCTGTTTTCAGCTTCAACTTCGCTAATGCGTAAGTGTCTACTGTTGAGCTCTAAAGGTTTAAACACAAACAAATATGCGTTTTTTTTCAGATATACTAGTATAAATACAAAAACAATCATCTATTGATCAGCCAGTTCGGCTTCTTAAATCTTAAGTCTTCTCTAATAACACCGAAATGTTTACACGTTAGATCCTCTACGTTAGTGGGAGTGTAAATACGCGCAATACAGACATAGAGAAAAGACCATTACCTCTGATATAAAGTAACGTACTTTATGAAAAAGAAGAACTTTACAATATCATTTGAAGTCTGAAATATTTCCTTCCCCAGATTGAATAATAATCTACTGGCCAAAATTTCCCTGCTGATGATAATAGCGTAACAATAATATTATCTCTGTTATAAACCAAGATTTCAATTAAAATTCCAATATTTAAATTAATTGTTTATCAAATATCATAATGTTATTAGTATACTAATATGCTGTATCGAGATGTTAATTATGTACTTTCTAAACATGCGTAACTGTTAACTAATCCCCTAAATGTTTATGTTCGAGTAAAATCTGGAGCAATGTTGTTTTGGTAAGGCGAGAGATTCGTGAATTGCGTTGTAAGAATACGCGCGTAACATGTAATTCCAATATTCTGATTTTCATGGAAAACTGCAGTTCTGGCTTACTAGTGGTAGACTGCTATCCTAATTACAATTACAATTCCAAAAAAGTTGAGACAGATGGAGGGGATAATTAACTAATGCGTAGATAACAGCTACTGTTTTAGTTGCCACGGTCGTAGGTAGCAACTATTAATTTTGTTACATTTTAGAAAGCATATCTGTACTATAATGCTAGGGCCCTTTAGTAAGCCCTAACACCAAACATCTTCGAATGAAAGTACTAATTTGGAGAGACTAATGTATTTGTGTGAATACAAAAACAGAGAAATATCGTAACTAAGAAAACAAACTAACAACAACACACAAGCGACGTGATCAATATAGTGCCACGCGCACTACATTTACCACCCCTCTCTCTCAAAAAAAAGGAAAAAAGCGCATGTAAAAGGGACGTCGGGGTCACCAAATATGATGGCAAGACCTAATAGGAAGTCTTGACACCAAATAATCTCAAGTTAAACAACTTTATGGGAGAGATAGATTTCAAAATAGTAAAATATGGTAACTAAGTAAATAAAGACAAAACATAACCAACCCACACAAGATAATTTGATAAATATAGCACGCGTGCACTACAGTACTTTAAGGAAAACAGCTGTAAACCTTGAAGAAGCACTATTGTACTATTTTCCTCTCTGACAAGTACGGGAGCTGATATTAACATCACATCTGCATTAACTCAGTATGTACTTGCCATAGTGTCATACAATATAAATGTTATGTTTGTTGGTAATGTACGCTAATTATACAGGATGTTTAAAATTATACCGAGTAACAAGCGTTACTTTCCTAGGCCATTTTAGGAAAAAATTTCTCAAGGCATCATCTAATAAACCACCGTAAATTAAATAAAGACTTGTCTTACAGCTAAGCACTGTTGGTAATCTAAAATGATTGACATAAATAAGCTTCAACGTCAGTTGAATAAGGTAAATCCTTCTTAAGTCCACTGCACCAACTCACATCATACTAACTATAAATTAAGTAAGTTTCTAAATTAATTACCTGCTGTCTAGAATATACCCGTACAGCCACACAAATAGCTATTAGGGAGGAGAAACAAAAAACTGTACACGTTTCGTTAAAGTGTAAATTTCCGACGTAACTTTTATGTTTTTCATTGTCCCATTTGTTGAACTTAAAGGTTACATAATTCTCTACATTTACAAAGTGTAGTAACGATGCACAATTATCCAATTCGTTGAGGCTTGAAATGCCACAGTACAGTCCATTATTGAGGCAGTCCATTTGTTCTTTTAGGCATTAGCTCTAACAAGCATAATTACCCCTATTACAATCCCCTTTGGAGCACATAAATTATTGCTTACTACGCTGTAAATAGCTTCAGCTTAATTTTTAACTTTCCCCAAAAATCCCATTAGCATCGCGAAGAAATTAAACAGCAAAGCTTAAAACGCGAAACCATTTCGCGTCAATTACGGATGGAAAATGTCCCCTGATCATCGGAAAAACTTTTGAGTTCGACATTCAATCCCGAATTTAAATTAGCAATTAACGTCCGTTTAAAATCTGGTTCTGCTTTTCTTTTTTTAATATAAATTGGGAGTGGAGAAAAAATCGTCTGCTCATCGTATTTCCATTCCATCCATTTTAATTCTTCCAACAAATGAATACTCGAGTCAGAAATCCCTCCGTGACATTAGCTTGCATCAGCTAAAAAGACATCCTCAACCGCAGCACCGCAAAACACGCAATTTCCTCATTTCGGCATTACTTTCAGAATTGAGCTAGTTAAGCCATTAAACCAACGCACCCTCTTGATTCTCTAAGTAATTCTCCTAACAGATCAACAATTGGTTGCACTCTTCAAATTGCTGCTACACGCTACGTACTTGGACTTGAACGATTACTAACTAAAAGGTACGGTTTTCGCGAAAGGCTAAAGGAGAATGCTATGCACTTCACGTGGTCAGCAGAAAAACTTATAAAGTACGATTACGAATATCAAAGCCGATTACATAATTTATATTTCTATTCGTATCATCATGTAACGGGCCAAAACAAAAATGACGCCACGTTGGACATCGGATATTTTTGTTACACACTAAACAAGTAGTCCAAATTGTAATACAAGTGCAAGAAAAACCGACGAACGTTACATTTAATCAAAGATTTGAATTCGATTCTAAACATCACAAATGAGCAAAACATTTCGCTTAAACTTTCGCATGTTTCCAATAATAACTTCTTTTAAAAACAGCTTTAAACTCATGAAAGCTTTGCTAAGAAATAAAAAGCTGTTTGTACACCTTCCAGATTTTTCTTCTGATTCCAAATGCTTTTCAAAAAATACTTTTTAATTCAGAAATTTTCAAAGTACGCCATTTTTATAGTTTAATACACTGAAAAGTAAATGAACAATAATAATAGAAGGTGTAAGGTAAAATATATTTTGTATAAAGAACGTTTTGTGTTGTTTGCAGTTACAAATGTCTAAAAATGTGCATTACATGGTAACTTTTAAAATGTTTTCAACTAAAAACTTGATTTAAATATAGTTTTTGTTATTTTTAATTCAGTATTACCACAATAAAACCAGCAACGTTTTGTAAAAGGTATTGGTGATTTTTAGCGTTATTTATTCTGCACTTAGCTCAAATACACCCAAGCTTCCAGATTTGTTTTTTAGATTTACAATACTCGAACCAAGTAATATACGATGTACGTTTCGGTTATGTAACGGAATACAAGCCAAACAATTTTATGGTTTGCTAATTTAACAGTTATCATCACTGATTATACTTACCAGGAAAGTTATTTCTAGATTATAAATATACCTACTTAAATTTCTCCATTCAGTAACATCTTTAGATACCTGTTCCTGCAAGTAATTTAAATGTTAGGTGTATCGAGCTACGAATTTGTAAGAGAATATAAAAAAAATATATTATTGATTTTTTCTCATTTAAGTTGCTGCTATGACGTTGAAAACGTTCCTCCATTTTTACTGTTGTATAATTGCATACGTTTCATATTCTGTTTTAAAGTTTGAATTTACCGTTAAACTTGCCCTGAATATTTTATACTCTAAAACTCCATTTAGTTCCGCATAATATTTATTTTCTTCGTGTTTACGAACACTTGTAATGTTGTTGCAGCAACAGATGCAACTACACTCGGGGATTACAAACAAGGTAAAAAGAAAACTCGAGGGATGTTTTTCGGAACAGAATAGGTAGATAATCTCTTACTCTAAAGATTTTCCTCAAACAATGTTAAAATTTAAATTTAAAACTGTATTTCTACTTTCCTTCTCTGATATTAAATTTTCAATTTTCCCTATTGATTTTCTTGAACATAGAGCGTATATGCACAATTTAATCAAAATAATTAGTTTCTCGGTGCCCCGGTGTGCTTTAATATTTCTAACCAGATTACAATTACAACAGACTTCCTAAACGCAAATTCGTTTACAGTACGAAGGACAAGAAAGTTTTCTTCAGTAGATCATCTGGTCTTTAACTTATTCAGATATAAAGTTATTTGATCTTTGCTGCAGTGACACTACGTTCATGTGGCTAAATATAACTAATTTTAAAAAATATGGCTTGGCATTGGTGTCAGCATATGCGAAGGAATTATTTTTGTGTTGTTTGTGAATTTTGACAACGTTTTCGTTTCAATTTAACCTACATGAGCAAATGTCTGTTTCGCTTTGCCAAGATCCCGCTTCTCATAGCGAAGTTTCGAACTGCTAATACTTTCGGCCATTTTCCCAGATTCTCAAAATATGAAACTCGTAAGTATCGGAATCCATAACTAACAAATTGTTATTGATACCGACGCGACGTTGCGATTGCTTACAGATATTATTGGTTCTGGCAACTTTTTGTTTATTCTGCTATGCTTTGAAAAGTACGAAAATGTTTTCTATCGTCTTTGCTTCTTTATTTTGCTAAAAATATGTTGTATTTGAATGTTGTTTATCTTTAAATTAGCATATACATGTGTTCAAAAGATTTGTGATTCCAAATCTCTGACTCGATGCCTGGCGGGCGGCTTAGCCAGTCACTTTACAATCAATATTTGTGTACCTGCGTTCGAATAAACAAGGGGTATAATGCGGTTGTTCAATGCGTGATGCACATTAGCACGTGTCATGAATTTGGCGCCCGAAAACCAAGTGTGAGAGCAACAACACGGAAGCTCTGACCTTCCGGCTTGTAGGATAAACCACTTCATTGACTATAGAGCCTCACCATTAATATTTAAACTTATAACTAATTTTAAATAGATAATATTCTTTGCAAAATAAGAAAAACTATAGTAGGTGGATTTTACAAGTCACGAAAGACTTTAATTCTCTACTTATATAAATATTTTTGTATCGCTTTCAAACAGCATTTCGCTTTGTCCCTGTTTTCAAAATGTAGACCACACCATCGTAGCCATTACATTAATTCTGTAAACTACAAGATGACATTGAAATTAATTTCAGAAATGGTTTACCCTCAAAGGCTACAAATTATTTTTATTTATGGTACTGTAAATCGATTCTTGCTCAAGATTTCGGGAGAAAATGGTGGTCGCGATCTGATAAAGTTATTCATAACTCAATAATGCCTCACGGCTCGTAATTTGAAATACAGTAGAAGATTATCTGTAATTTTAAAGGGCCAGTTTTAAATCACCGATAAGTATTTGTCAACTGTTATTTTTGTAAAGAGCAACAATATAATACTGAATATTTAACAACTGTTTAGTTGTAAGAACAATCGCAATTATGAGTTAATCCTGAAATGGTAAACAATAGAAACAATTTACGATAATGCTGAATTAAATTTGAATGATCCATTTATTAAATATTTAAAATCAACACCACGAGGAACTGCAATAATATTATCATTTCCTTTTTGTTGTATAATTTATTATTTTATTACAGTTACTGTCTAATTACACGGCTCCATATGATAAGTAAATTTATAAATCAATAGTATTCCTAACATTTTCAATATATTCTACCAACTTTTCGATGGTTGTAGATAGTATTTGTTTTAAACTAATCTGCCATTTTAGAATGAAGATAGGTATTATCATGATAATGATGGTGATGATGTAACCCATTATTCCCGTAGGGGACATTCAGTGTTTGTCAGGTTTCTATATTCCCCTCTGTTTCTCACCAGAAACCCCGATCTCCGGAATTGTCATCTTCGTTGGCCTTCTGCCTTGGGGATTCCACTTTAGCGCCCTTCTGCATATTTCCGTTTCTTCTTTTCTCAGCGTGTGGGGCAGTCAACCACACTTCCTTCTTCTAATTTCTGCATTGGTGTTATTTTGGCCCATTCGTCTTCATGGATCTTCATTTGATATTGTTTCGGATGACCAAATTCTCCGCATGTGTCTTGATTGATTGATTGATTAATAGCAGGGTTTTGAAGTGGGTAGATCTGGGCCCTCAGCGAGTTGCAGGATATTTTTTACGAGGTTTTCATGTGTGAAGGTTGTTTCACGAAGTGTTCCCCTGAATAGTTGCTATCTCTTGCGGTAAAGTGTTGGACAGTCGAAGATTATGTGTGAGGCTGTTTCCTCCTCTTCTCCACATAATCGACAGAGTGTCTCTCCTATACACCGTATACACCGATTTTGTGAAGGTGGTTTTGCAGGTGGCAGTGCCCTGTTATAAGTCCTACCAACCGTCTAATCTGAATTCGTCCTAAATGGAGGACGCCAGTTGTTAGTCAACGAGAAGGCGTTCCAGTTATTTCTTTCCCCAATTTTTTTCCCTGTACTGCCTCCCAGCGAGAAATGTGTTATGTAATGGTCCACATTTTTACTGCTGTTCGGATGCTTTGTTTGGGGATACTGAATACAGGTTTTGGCCCTATAAATGGGGTGGATGCATCGGTTTTCGCGAGGGAATGAATCTGCTTTCTTGTTTCCCTCTACCCCCGTGTGCCCTGGCACCCATATGATCTGAACTACGTTCTTCTAACACAACTTCCGTGCATCTCCATAGATCTTCATTTGATATTGTTTCTGATGATCGAATCCTCAGCATGTGTCTTAAACATCTATTCACAAAAACTTGTACCTTCTGTTTTAGTACATTTGTAACGCACCAAGTTTCAGAATCATACAAGACACTGACTTGACCATGGCATTAAACACTTTGATTTTTGTTTAAATTGATATTTTAATTGGGAACCCGATTTTGTTTAAACTAATGAAGAGTCTTCTTGCCCTGTTAATTCTCTCATTGACATCCTTTTTGAGACAGCCTAAACATACACTGATCAATGTTTTTCAAACTCACTAGTTTCAAAATTCGATTATCTATAACTTTGAGTTATTTAATAGGGCTTAAACAGTATAATAGAACAATTGTGGGCATGGTATATTTTAGAACTTCCAAGTATTTGAATGTACCTTTTAAGTTGATATACGTCAAAAAACTAAATTAATGTTCCTTTATGGAAGAAATTAGCATGTGCGACCTCTTACAGATTTTTGAAAATGTCAAATTAATATCTCATAACATGAGAACGGTTATAAGAATAAAGCAATTGTAAAAGAACTCGTTTTCATGGATTTTTGAGGATTGTTACTACAAAACTAACTTCTATTTATTTATGATGTTTGTTTTCTTGCTTTCTTGATCTAGTGGTTAGCGCACTTGTGTGCAGAACCAAGGGTGGCGGGTTAGAATCCTGCCTGGTCGGTGAGAAGTAAAGCCGTGCCACTGCAATGTGTGACAAGCTAAAAATAACTACTGGGATTGGAACTAAATACATAGTTAGCGTGTGTACAACAAACCAATAATGGCTGTACTGCATAAAGATTTTTCAAATGTAGACAGAATATCAATAAACATTAAATTTTAGAAAATATCTCTATATGCTAAAGCAAAGTTAACATATATTTTGATAGGATTTTGTTGCACTACTCCCTATTTAAGGAGTGCTTCCTTCAGATACTCGAAGCCAATATGTTAAGGCGTCTAGCAGATACCTATTTAGTCTTTGAACATCGTGTAACGTAAGCAGGTTCACTTCCATATCAACTGCAATTGCATACACTTTTTTTAAGTGCTTCCTGGATGACTCTAAATATGGTAAAAGCAACAAAAACTAGGTTTAACAGACATAGTAAATCAAAATAGAATGCCATTGTTTAATTAGGGCTATTACAATATGTTAAGCTGTACATTTGTAGTCTATTTTTATTTGTATAATAATTTTTCTCATCATACTAGTTACCAGAATTTTGATATGATTGCATACTCTATTTCCAAGTATGTAAAAACTGAAATCTATTTAATTTTAGTTATATATGGTTACTTGAAAATCCATATCTCAGAAATACGATTTATATAAAAATAAAAAAAATGCCATCAGCAATTGCTGCCTCTCAACACCCACCACCGCTTTAGATTTAACTTGCCCGTTTATTAATGCAACTCGCATGCTCCTGTTTTTACACAAGAGATTTCACCAGTGAAACGTAGTTCATTATCCCATTAGATATAAAATGTACGCCTCTGCTACATAGAGCTTTGCATATGGCTGAAGTCGTTAATGGACTTCGCCATCCATTTAAAACATATTCGTAAATATTAATCGATTGGCTAGAAACCGCAAGAGGGAGTTACTGACCGCGACCCGATTGTCCTATAGATTCTAACTAAACTACCATTCAGGATGATCAAACAGCTCCTTAACCCTGCAGTACTGGCGCCCTTTTTTATGACACGGTTACTGGCGCTGGGTCTCTCAGACCCAAACGATATATTATTGATTTTTGGAACAATGATTATGCAATAATTGTTCATTTACAATATACATCAGAGCTATAAGTTATTTAGATATTTTAATTAGAAAACGAACACATTTATTTTATTTTTTCCAAATTATATAGCAAAAATTACAATCATGAATTATCTTGCTATACTGAAATATTGAAAATATATATAAATATTTTTTTTAGTTAACGCAAATACTTAGTAAAAAACAAACATAGTTAAAAGATAGAAACATAATATTATCATTCTTCATTGTTTAAAAATTTCATAACATAGCATAGTATGAAAATTTAGCGTGTGATAAATATAGAAATTTCTTACAATTTGCACCATAATATCGCGTCTTGCTGTCTTTTTTGCAAAATTGGCATCTTTTTCTG
>JABXWE010016932.1:0-11497 GCA_014611495.1 Limonius californicus | reverse complement strand
ACTCCTGCAGCACAACAGTTTTCGTCACCGTTGTATCAGTATCAGCAGCACCCATCGACCTACCCTCAACAGCAAGTACCACAATCATCATCATTCCATCAACCACAAATCTTTAACCGGGCCCCTATTGTGCCACCAAACCAAGAAAATGATCGTCCTTACTACCCTCCGCTACAAAGTCCCAATGAAACGGCTTCAAATACAAGTGACATTTCTGACTTGTATTCTGAAGGCTGAAGAAAGGAAAATTCATCTTGTGAATATGGTTTATTTGCATTTATAATATGTAGTTTATGTAGGTAGAAGTTTAAGTTAATAGTTGTTTTCATACAATAAAAAAATTGCAAACCAAAAGTAATTCCATTTTTACTTTACCTCAGTGTCAAAGCCAGTCTCTCAGCTGTTGGAATGGCCTGTCTCATGATAGTGTCTTTTTTCCTAATGTCATTGTTGATTCCAGCTAGAAGCTCTTCTTTTCGACATGCGAAAATATGCAAAAAATTTTTCATCGTCCTGCTGCAAATCGTCAAATAGGGTGTGATACAATCCCCGATTCGGCCTTTCCAAAACGAGTGGATGGACCCAGAATATTCTTTTTTTAATTTTTCGTTGGTTTTTCCTCCACACGATCAGCAACGTCAAAAGTAGATCTCCTTCCACGTCCATGTCCACTGGAAGACTAGCGCAGGACTTTTTTGTTTTTTTTTTGACAACGCTTGCTTTAAACGCGCGTTACCAGCGGTTCGTTAGTAGCGCTACTAACGCTCGTTTTACGCGCCACTAAAACACATGAAAAATGTAGCAGCGCCACCGACGCTCGTGAGAAGTGCCACTCAGCAGCGCTGCTGAGTGGCCTCGTCTGAAGGGGCCCTTAACCCTCGGCAAAAATTAAACAGGTATTCTTAGCAACAACAAAGAAAAAATATAAAACACAGAATGGTACGATCTCTGATAACCATAAAAATGGACAAAAAACTACAACCGTTTAAAAAAGCAAAGAAATAAATCCAATTAAATACAGAGAAAATCTTGGATCATAACTATCAATTCACTGTTCTTTTCTAACTCACTCTTAGATAATTCTTCGTTGGTTTTGGTTTCATGCCAGACATCGCATGTAGATTGTGTAAGGTTTGATAGCGAAGTCACACTGGTAACATCGGGTTTGACATATTCATTCACATCTAATACTGTATCCATGTCGATATACAAACGTTCTGCTGTAGTAAACAATTTAGAAGTACTAAAATGTAATTATATAAATATGGGAATATATGTCACCTTTATAGTAGAAAAGAGTAATAGTAAAAAATATTATAAATGTTAGTCAAATACTTACTGCTTTCCCTCCTTATACAAGATGAATCAAAGAATAGTGTACCAACTATTGATGCGAATGCGGTGTCAACACGGTTAAAACAGTTCACAGATCAAATAAAGCGAAATTAAAACTTTTGTACCTTAAATCTTATCTTAATATACTTAACCAGTAATAAGAATAGAGTTGCCTTTCGTTGAACTATTCGATATACAGGATTACCGTCAACATTTGGATGGTTAAAAGTCCTGCAAACCATTCTTCCGGTATTATCTCTTCTTTCTATATCTTGTTTAGTAAACATTGAAGCATTTTAACACTTATTTCCACTGCCGTCTTGACTAACTCCCCAATAATATTCCATATAAAAAATTGAACTTTAAGGCCCTATAACTTCTTAAGGAAGGACTTTCTGCCTAATTTAAAATTAGGTTTAATCGGTTTATTTTTACCTAAAGAATATATAACTAAACGCTGGCCCATTCTTTCTGAGACACCCTGTATATACCTTCTGTATAGGGAAGCATTGATTTATGAAAATTTGCGAAATCTAAATTTTAACCGAAATAAACGTTGTGTGTGTGTGTGTGTCTGTGTGTGGGTGACTCCTCTACAGGCGAAAGTACTGTACCGATTTTGATGAAACTTTAAATCAAGAAGTATATCCAACATTGTAGTTGTTGTTAAGCTTTTCAAAAAAATCCGAAACCGGAAACGGAAGTTAAAAACAATTTTCTCGCGTTTTTTGCCGAAACAAAATTTTGAAAATTTGAATCACGGAATCTCAGAGAAGATCTTAAGGCAAATCGTAATCTTTTTTTACAGAACTCTCTAGCTTCAAAATGGCGGCCGCTACAGTTTCTTGAAAATCTCGACTTTAACGCCCATTTACTCAAAATGTAATTGCCTGACCCCGATCAACTACGACTTGTTTGAGAACCCTTTATAGGTAGTATAGGATGAAATCAAATTAATTTCGAAAATCTGAAAAATTGCTTAATTGTTGTGTTGCGTAGTTTTAAAAATAAAATTAATTAACATTTCCAACGCCTGAAATAATCCATCTGTTTTTGTAAAGTCGAATAAACCTTAAAGATTTTTGTGTCTTTAATAAATAGATAAATAGTACTATTCAAGAAAGGCTACTGCCGATGCACAAGCTACTGGAGGTGTCGTTTATGCCATTCTGCAAATAATATCGTAATATGGGAAAATACGTAGATGAGATAAACAATCAAAATAGCTTAAGCAATTTTGTATTTCTCACGAACATAATAAAAAATAAATTAAAAAGTGTTGATTATACTTTTCAGATGCTACTACCAAATATGTACTCGTAATACATATCTTTATATTAAAAGATTCTAAAATCGTAAAATAAATACCGATTATAGGTTCCAAGACTTTCATAATTCTGAAATTGGAAGAAGACTAATCTCACTTCTTCTATAAATTTATTTTTCAATTCTAAAGATGTGAATTTGAAAACTATTTTCAATCCTGGAATCGCAAACCATTCTTGTTTCAAAATAAGACAAATGATTCTTGATTTAAGAATTGGGAAACTATTCTAGATTCTAGAACCGGAAAATGATTTTTGATTCTAGAATCGAGAATCGAAATCCGATTCTAGAACCGAGAATCAAAATCTGATTCTAGAATCGAGAATCGAAATTCGATTCTAGAATCGAGAATCGAAATCCGATTCTAGAATCAAGAATCGAAATCCGATTCTAGAATCGAGAATCGAAATCCGATTCTCGAGAATCGAAATCCGATTCTAGAATCGAAATGCGATTCTAGAATCGAGAATCGAAATCCGATTCTAGAATCGAGAATCGAAATCCGATTCTAGAATCGAGAACCGATTCTTATGGAATCGATTTTTTTCAGAATCGAGAATCGATTCTTCAATATTTCCGATTCTTGACAGCACTACCAATAACTTGATGTGACGTTGAACGCTTGTTTTCCATGTACAAAAAAATTTTTACTTCTGAGAAATACAATTTTACAATGGAAAACGTAGATAAAGTGATGTTTCTTTACTGTAACGCGGAAAAATAAATCAATATTTTTTATTATTATTTTGTGATGTTTCATTCATATTTGCAATTATTTTTAAATATGTAAGTAATTCTTAGTTGAAGATTTCTATGTAAAAAAATTACAAAAATAAACACTTCCAATCGATATTTAAAATTTCCTACATCGTGTTTGATATGCTCCATATTTTACATATATTTTAAATTTTTACCGCATATTTTTAGTTTATAGCGCATATTTTATATAGGTATATTCACATATGTTGCAGCATATTATAGCAGATTATTAGCGCATAAAAAATGCATATAGAGGAACTTTTTAGGGCATATAAATCCGGACCCTGATGATAATACTCAAACGAGATGTGAATGTTTTTGAAACAACGAGAAAGCAGTTTCGTTGCTTACGTTTGGTGGGGACATACATCAGGCGCTATGCAACTAGAACACCACCGTCTGAAAAACTTCAAAATTTTTTAAGAAACAAAGGTAAATTTGTTACGGCTGGAATATGTAAGGCCGGAACGATTACAAACATGGAAAATGAACTAGCAGTGTTAAAGGTAGTGCATTACTATATTCTTGTAAGTCAAAGAAATCTCAGAACAAACGTTGGCAGCACGAACAGCATCCAAATGATCCTCAGAGAAAATTAAAGTTTTTTAATTTCTTTCAACTTCTGTTGGATCCTTTTTAAATTATGTATGGCTTAGCAATGAGGCAAAATTCTCAAACATTGGTGAAGTGAATACACATAATTCCCACCACCAAGAGAATCCGCTTTGGATATGTAGTTCTCGTTGTCAGAATTTTTCTTGTAAATGTATAAGCTGGTATAGTAGATAACCACATTTTTGGACCACACTTCTTCCACGAAAATTTAACTGGACCACGTTACTTGCATTGCGGCTAACGTTTTACCTGGGTTGTTGGAAGATGACACTTTGGTACTGACATAATGGCTCTGCTGCTTCCTACAGTTCGATTATGTAACGTTACTTAGACTTGCTGATTTTTGTAACCCACTGACCGTCGCAGATTCGAATCTAAAGTAGCCGAGCTGAATTCAAAAATAAAACACCAGAAAACTTCAATACATTTATTAAAAAAAATACAAACTGCAGTCAATTGGTTTTACTTAACCGAGGCTGCTCCCACCGAGGCTGGAATGTCCGGAATGTTTCTACAATTCTCCCCACTTTCACAAGGACTGCAGTGGGCCCTACAATGGTGCTCATATTTTCTTAAGATACTTAAACTGTAAATACCTTTCACCTGGTTAGATGCAAGGTCGGCTGTGGTGTAGAGATTTGTTTATGTAAAATCATTTTGTACAGTCTTTCTCTCCTGTATGAGTACTGATATGTCTTCGCAAGTTACTCTTGTGTGCACTTTCAAAGTCACATATATTGCACTTGAAGGGTTTCTCTCCTGTGTGAGTTCTCATATGACTTCGTAAATTATTCTTCTGTGCACTTTCATAGTTACATATATTACACTTGAAGAGTTTCTCTCCTCTGTGAGTTCTCATATGACTTCGTAAATTACTCTTCTGTACACTTTCATAGTTACATATATTGCACTTGAAGGGTTTTTCTCCTGTGTGAGTGTTCATATGCATTTGCAAGCTACTCTTGTGTGCACTTTCAAAGTCACATATATTGCACATGAAGGGTTTATCTCCTGTGTGAGTTCTCATATGACTTCGTAAATTACTCTTCCGTGCACTTTCATAATTACATATATTGCACTTGAAGGGTTTTTCGCTTCTGTGAGTGATCATATGACTTTGCAAGTTACTCTTGTGTACACTTTCATAGTTACATATAATGCACTTGAAAGGTTTTTCTCCTGTGTGAGTGCTCATATGACTTTGCAAGTTACTCTTGTGTACACTTTCATAGTTACATATATTGCACTTGAAGGGCTTTTCCCCTGTGTGAGTGCGCATATGACTTTGCAAGTTACTCTTGTGTACACTTTCATAGTTACATATATTGCACTTGAAAGGTTTTTCTCCTGTGTGAGTGCTCATATGACTTTGCAAGTTACTCTTGTGTACACTTTCATAGTTACATATATTGCACTTCAAAGGTTTTTCTCCTGTGTGAGTGCTCATATGACTTTGCAAGTTACGCTTGTCTGCACATTTATAATTACATATATTGCACTTGAAGGGATTTTCTCCTGTGTGAGTGTTCATATGCATTTGCAAGCTCCTCTTGTATGCACTTTCAAAGTCACATATATTGCACTTGAAGGGCTTTTCTCCTGTGTGAGTGCTCATATGACTTCGCATGTGACTCTTATGTGCACTTTCATAGTTACATATATTACACTTGAAGGGTTTATCTCCTGTGTGACTGCTCATAACACTTCGCAAGTTGTTCTTGTGTGCATTTTCATAGTCGCATCTACTGCACTTGAAGGGTTTCTCTCCTGTATAAGTGCTCATATGCGCTTGCAAGTTTGGCTTCCATGCACTTCCATAGTCACATACGTTGCATTTATATAACTTTTCTCCAGTATTAGTTTCAACACTTTGATGCAAAATGGATTTCAATGGAGGCTCTATTATTACATAATCTTCATTGTTACAACAGGTTTCAGTTTTTATATCTAATTCTTCATGTAATGATTCCAGTTTAATCGACCAATCATTATCGTATTTAAAATCACATTTTAAATCATACGCTTCTGAAGGCAGTTCCGATGTTTGAATCTCTTCCCGTTTTACTGTAACATATGTACATGTTTCTATGTGAGTTACTAAATATTTGATATGTAACTAAACTAGCACAAGGTCATTTTAAAAAGGCGCCCAAATTTTTTCAGTTTTAAATAAATATCAATTAAGAAATATTTAAGTTCTACCTTACATCACTAAACTACTAATATTTGGTCAATTTTAATGCTAATTTTCAAATTACCATGGTTGCCACAAACTGTATTGGCACACATTGTAAAACCGAAACTCTTTTACTTACCGGGCTGAAGTTACATACGTATTTGGATACGTACCTACATATCTGAGATGTATTTTAAAATTTTCTAAATTATTGCTTTTAAGCCTTTCTGACGTGTTTTAAGGTCAGTGGAGTCAAGATTATGCAATTATAAAGTGGTTAAGTGCGTCCGCCATCATTGATGGTGTCCATATTCTTCCAGGTGACGAAATAAATATTACTAAAAGCAAAAACAAATTACCTACTTCATTGTAGATAAATAACAGGCCATTGGCCTATAATCAGATGAAGACGAAGAAAAAAAAATTAAATTAAAAAACACCTTCGTTTGATTGAAGCCACAAAATTAATTATTCCCTATTTAGCAATTCAAAGGCCTCATTAATGCAGTAAATTTCGAAATATCTGGTATATGATTCTGTATGTGTTACTGCGATTATTCACTGAAACCATTTAACCCTAACTAATTTAGAAAATATCTGCAAATTGTGGTTTTGGAGCAATGATCATATGTTGCAGATAAATGTCTTTCGTGCGGTATGGAAGATGATGGAGGTATATAGAGAACTAGAAATTAGGGAATATGTATATAGAACTACTAGTAAGAAAAGTGAAGAAGCTTGAAAGGAATGAGAGGAAAAATAATATAGTAATAAAAATGACAGCTTTTAAAGGGGGAAACATACAAAAAGAGGTAAAAACGTTCATGGAACAACAATTGGCGGTAAAAGTTCAGATAAATTCTGCAAACAGGATCAAGAAAAAAGATGAAAAATGTACAGCGGTGGCTAAATTTAACAGATAGAAAGACAAAATGAAGGTGATGGAGTATAAAAGATCTTAAAGGGAAAACGTTAAACAAAGTTAACTACCGAACGAAGGAAGAGAGATAGATTCAGAAAAGAATCAGGGACCTAGCCAAAATAGAGAGACGAGACGGAAAGAGTTACAATAGACTACAAGAAAGCAATCGCATATAGTGAAACATGGCTCTGGTGTAAGGAGACCGAAAATTTGGTGAGAGAACCGAAGGAACAAACATTTCAAGAACAATCAAAAAATAAAAAGGACAACGGACGGAGACAGAAGGGGGACGAATTAGGCAAATAACAAGGTTAAAGAGATTAAAATAAGTAATAACGGGGGAAAATCTGGAAAAAAAGATAATTTATAGAGGATAACAACATGCAATGTAAGAAGAATAAATGAGTAGGAGGAAGAGATATACCGGAAACGGATAAAACAAATCTGCAGGTTTTAGCGATAACAGAAACGAAGAAGATGAGTAGATCAAACTCAATGGGCAGAACATGGAGTAGGAATAATACTAAGCAGACAAGAATTTGAGAACGTTGAAAAATGGAAATGTGTTTCGGAAAGAATTGCGTCGGTAGAATTCACGAAATAGCACCACAGAAACACAAAAATAGTAGTAATTTACGGACTCAACAAAAATGACATCAAGGAAAGAAAGGAAAAATTCAAGATCAGCAGATAGAAATTGAATCAGTAAAGGTACAAACTGATATCTTGGGAGATTTAAACGGAGGATTGGGAAACAGAACTGAAAGCTATGATAAACCGACGGAAAAATATGGGGAAACAACAACGAGAAAAGATAATTGAATTCTGAATGTTAAATAATTTGGTAATTGCAAACACTAAGTTTGAACACGGGCATACATAAATTGACAAGAGTGTAAGTACAAGAAAAGTCAGTAATAAACTATATGCTAATAGAAGCACCGAATATTAAATGGGTAGAAGATGTAAGGGTGAAAAATAAATGGAACAACAAGAAAAAAACAGAAAAAGAAAACGAACCATAGAATTGGAACATACAAATTGAAAGAAAAAGATACAAAAAATAAATTTAAAGAAATCATTCAGAGAGAATACAAAACAAAGTAAAAGAGGAAAAAAACAGATGTTGAGCAGATATGGCAAACTTTTAGGGAAATAATTAAAAAAAGCGACAAAGGAAGTCTGTGGCACGGCAGTTCAAACAGAGGATAGAAAGCAAATAAAATGGTGGACTCAAGAGATAAAGAAAGAAGTGACAAAGAAAAAGAAGTTGTGGAAGAAATACCTACAGATGAGGACCAAAGAAACTTATGTAACATACAAAAACAATCCTGAACAGTTAAAAACGTGGTAAGAAACGCAAAAACAGGCCATGAGAAAAATTTGGCAATAGAATGGAAAGGAATGTTGAGGATATTCAAAAGTTGTTCATGAGGGTTTTAAAAAATTTTAGGAAAGAAAATCAGAAAAAGCCTGAAGAAATTAGATTATGAAGTATGAAGTAGGGGAGATACTTCTGGGAGACGATGAAATAATAAAGCGATGGAAAAAAATAATTGCTGGGGGCGAACAAAGTAGAACAAAATACGGAAGAAACCAAAAGTGAGATAAAAGGAGAAGAGTGCAAAAATGATTACGAAACGCACGAAAAACAAGAAGAGACGAAAGAAGCGATGAACTAAATAAAGCACGACATGACAAAATAACACCGGAAGCGAATACTCAAAGATTGGGAAAGAGCAGTTTTCCAATTCAGAATGAATTCGATGAAGAGCGACAACGACTGCTAAAATTATTGGGGCATATCATTATTCAGCGTTCCCGGAAAGGAATATAAGAGGATACTAGAAGAAAGTTAAGAAAAAAGATAGAAAAGAAATTGGAAGCGCAAAACGGGTTCAGACCAGGACGTATCATGCAAGGCAATGTATTTATAATTGGGCAGATAATAGAAAAGATGGTATACTACAATAGAGATGGATACGAGTGTTTCTTAGATCTAGAAAAAGCATTCGACAGGATGGATAAAAAGGACTTGCTGGGGGCAATAAAATCAATTTATGCAAATACTAAAAATTATACGTAAGAACTCATAATCTGTAATTAGAAGAGTTTAAGACAATACGCAAATAATGATGTAAAAAAAGAAGCAAGAGGACGATGTATAGGCTACAGAAACATGAAGTAAATCGAAATTAGTGAGAGCGGATGACATAGAAATATTCGCTGAATGGGAAGAGGCTTTAGAAGAAAGTCTTAAAGATGACAAGCGGCGCTATATAAAATCAACTTAGAGACTTATAAAGAATAAATTTACGTAATGGTGATATCAACAAAGCTGAAAAAATGTAAATGTACTACTAGAAGGAGTTAAATTTGAGCAGTTACATGAGCTCAAATATTTGGGATTAGTAATGGCATTGAGTAAAGAAATTAATTTGAATAATAACTTTGAAGTTTTCAAAATGTGAAAATTAATTTTGAACACCCTGCACATGGTGGCTCTACGATATTTAAACAAGAGCACCCTACAATCTCTTACAATAAGGTCCTTACTTAATTTCGTCTTCAAAGCTGCGGCAGCAGAAGTGGTACATTGTTAAGTGGAGTAATGTAAAAATGAAATTTATAAAAAAAATTTATTACTTCTAAACCGGACATTAGATGGCGCTAATATTTTAGATATGAATAAACATCCCAAGAGAAGTGTTAAATATGCAAAAACATTCACGGCATTGCATTTAAAAAAAATTACCTTACTTTTTTGTAACAGCCTGTATATTTCAAAATAATTTGTATGTATGCGCATTTACCCACAGTTTCAATCTGCATTAGAAAGATTTTTTATCTGTTACGGTATACGAGCTATCGAACTCCCACGCACTATTGGCCCACCCTGTATATAAATGTGGAAATAATGTCACCAAACATATAAAAAATAGTTTAAAGAGATCTTTACAAAGTTAATATCTCGACTGGTTCACATTGAATAGAGATGTATCATGTTCAACTCATGAAGAACACCTTTTCAATTTATTTATAACAATGAAAATTTTTCGTCAATTAAAGTGGGAATCTGAAAATTATGGCTCTTTGTTTGGACTTTCTCTAGAAACTTTTGAAGACAAAATCGAAAGCAGGAACACATTTCTTATTGCAGCAATAGATGAAACACGTGTTCCCGTAATAAACTTTTAAGGAAACCAAATAGCCTGCATGCCCGGAGGGTGTAAGGTTACATATCTCATAACTGTGTTAATAAAATGTTTTGACGTACTTTGCTTGCTTGCTTGCTTTGAAAGAGCGAGATCTAGGACGCGGTTTTCCAAGCATCTCTAAGCACTTAGGCCATATGTTTAGTCGGTGTCGCTTCAGTACAGCATCTAGTATGTGGGTGGTGGGGTGCGGGGAATTTCGGCGAGTGAGAGAGCAATAGAGAACGCATTTTACAATGAAGCCTGCGTCTCTTATTTATTTCTTACTCAATGGTAATTGGTAGAGCTAGGATAGTTAGGCAAAATAAAGTCTTGAAAAAGGCAGGCAAAAGGGCAAAAAAAGATTTAAAAAAGCACTAAAAAGGCAAAAACAAAGTAAAAAAGGCAAAAACGAAAAAAAAGGCAAGATTACCAAAAAAAGACAGAAAAAGTAAAAAATTACAAAATCTGAAGAATACTTGAGGAAACGGCGTTTAACTGAGAGGGAAAAGCAACAGCTAAATATCTATTCAAGTTAAAATAAAACAACTGAAATTCAATTAAAACTGAAATGCAGTCGATGCACTTCGCAAATCACAATGTTAACACATTCGAAAATTGTGACAAACTGGCTGATTCAGTACAACAATATTCCTGACAATACTGGTCCCCTTATTAAAATTACTCTCAAGAAAGTAATCCTTCTGGGAAATTTTCAGCCGGTAACAATATAGGGTAAAACCCAGTAAACCTCTACCTTTAAGTGCTTGGGAATAATACTTTCTACAATTTATTTCAGAAATTTAAATTGTGCATTTTTCTTGGAAAATTGCTGGTACAAAGTTTTTTAAATTGAAAGTATAAGAACTAAATTTCTTAAAATTTTAATTTAATATCCATAAAAGGCACAAAAAGGCAAGAAAAACAGGAAATTCCTCAAAAAAGGCAGAATCCTAAAAAAAACGCAAATAAGGCAAAAAGAGGCAAAATATAATTTGCATTTTTGAATTGCAAGCATTCTAAAACGGATTTAAAATTGGGTCTGCCTTTAATCCGTCCATTTATTAAAAAAGGCAATTTGCTTAACTATCCTAGTTCTAGTAATGGGCAACGACGGTAAATTTGACAAAGGTATAAACAACAGGCTTACAGCAGCAGCAAGAATGTACA
>JABXWE010016931.1:0-13479 GCA_014611495.1 Limonius californicus | reverse complement strand
TTTATTTACCTTATAGAACAAATTTTGGAAATTTTCGATCACTACTAAAGCACAGGAATTAGTTTACATAAAAAGAACTTATTTTACACCCAACGTCACTAGGGCCACTCTCGCCGCAACTGTACAGAAGACAGTTGGTACCTCCTGACTGACTCAGTCAACTACTTTTCTAGTAAAACCGTCTGGAGTGAACCACAGTTGCATGCCAGATGTGGATATTTTGCCGGGTAGTACACACGGCTGACTAGTGAGACACAAAAGGGAGCCGAAAACACAGTAATAATTGACATTTACCAACATGTGCCTGACAGGCATAACTGACCGGTTGTATAATAAAAAAGTTTAATATTCTTTTTAAGGGGTCTAAGGAGAAAAAATTTATCAACAAAAAAACGTACGTAATATAAACTTTTTATTTTATTGCACACATAGATATTACCCCCTCCCCGGAACTGCTTTTGCATTACTTCGGGGGGGGGGGTGCGGGCGTTCCTTACACACTAACTATTCATGCGACAAGCACCCTAAACTTAACTAAGTGAAATGCGGTCGCTTCAGCCGAGATTCGAACACCTCAGTCGATAGACCGAATTTCACTGCGACCTCGAGTGGCAGCGGGTATTCGCACTACTCCATCGAGGTCGCTACGTAAGATACACTAGTAAAGGATAAATAAAATACCCAAGGACCAATAATTTTTCTGCAAAAAATAGATCCTGAAAGCATCAGGATGTGCCTGTCAGACACACCTTGACCGGTTAAAAATTAAGGCTCAAAGCTTCTGATTCTTAACTACAACCCTTTGAGGTTTAATATTACATTACAGATGAAAATTATTTTTATCTGGGTCTCTAAAACATACTATATCTCAATACTTCTTCATGAATCATTGAATTAATAAACGATTATGGGATGGAACTTTGATTTTTCTTTTCTATGGAAGTTTTAGACATTAGCAACTATATTATTGACGTAATAATTAGAACTAAGATCTCCTGAGTGAGAAGATCTTGAGAGATGGGTGGTACATAGAACAAGTGAGTTCATATACATATACAGGCCACGAAATTTCCGTAGGAAGAGGCAACCAAACCCGAAAATTTCTAGAAGAATAAGTCTGGCTTGGCCTGCCTTCGCGAAGTTGAGCAACATCTTTAAATTACACACCTCATTATGCCTAAAGAGAAAGGTATTTGAGCAATGCGTGATACCTGTACTTACTTATAAGCCGAAACACCCTCACCAAAGAAACAATAAATAAAGCATTGCTCACAGAGAACGGACCATGTTGGGAAAACCTCTTAGGGACGGGATTCCCAATAACAAAATAGGGGAAATGAGAGGAGTAACAGATGCTGCCCAACGTATTGTAACTCTACAGTGGAATTGGGCTGGTTCCGTGGTACGATTCTCCGATTACCCCTAGACATAGGAAATCCTTGAGTGGAGACCACGAAGTGACATCTATGCAGTTCACCAACTGGGTGTACTGGTGACATCAAAGCAACTCAAACGAACCGGATAGAAATAACACAAGAGCGGCAAATATGGAGAGGATTACGGGAAGCCAGCAGTAAACGCATATGAATTACAACCAAATATTTGAAGATAAATAGTAATATATGTGAAAACATACACGTACTTGGATGGTGCCGGATTTCTCAGTATCCATGACGAAATATAAATGTACGAACGTAGTTAACCCATTTTCCGGGTGTTCCAATACTGGAACGTGCTGATTTCTCGCAATCTGCTCCACAATGCACGAAGTAGTTGGATGTTAAATGGTATAATATAAGAAGCGATAGTCCTAACAGGTTTTTGTAACGGTGGCAAACAATACCGTTATTATTCGTTAGCTGCGTAAGTTGGAATTAAAATGTGGTCAATAGGGTAAGTCGTTTTGCGTTTATACTAATGATTTCAGAACAAACATGTTTTTATGCGTATTGTCACAGACATGGTAGTACGTCCTACGAAGCTTATTAATTTGTAATCTCAGTAATGGCTTCGCTATTTTAGATGTGATAAAATTCCATTACTGGAACACCGTCACACGTAGGGGCTATGGATTCATTGTGAACCCTACCAAGCGAAGCCAGTAAGTACACTTCGTTTCATATGAAATGCACCACCCATAAGAAAAATGCTATGGGTTTGAAACTTAGCTAAAATAATGTTTCATTATTGCGTATGAAATGATCAGGTTTTCATAAAAATAGATTAACAATGATGAGAAAACAATAACAACGACGAAAACTAAATTAATAATGTGTAACATCGCCATGAACAACAATGCAAGCATTTACTCGTCGTGGCATGCTTTCTATCAAGTAGTCTATCTTCTCCTGGGGTATCTTGTTCCATATAACCTCAAGTTGGTGTTTCAGCTGGTCTAAGTTGTTAGGAGCTCTTGGCAATAATCTTAATCTCCGGCCCATCATGTCCCAAGATTTGCAACATTTGCAATTGTGCTTGTTGGAGGTACGTTGTGGTAATGTTTGCAGTGTGTGGACTTGCGTTATCCTGTTGGAAAATACCGTTTGGCAACGTCTGCATGAGTGGTACTAACACCGGATCCAGGACATCATGAATATAGCGATGAGCATTTAAATTGCCTGGGACGAATACAAGAGGCGATCTTCTAACGAAAAAAATCGCACCCTAAACCATAACTCCAGGTGTTAAAGCCCTATGGCGTCTTTCAACAAATTCTAGATTTCGCCTTTCTCCTCGATATTAACGTACCTTCCTACGGCCGTCATTTGCCCATAAACAACAACAAATTGATGAGAGACAGTAGACGAACACCAGAACTACTTGATTTTTAATGGAAATAGTTATCATTTCATACGCAATAATAAATCATTATTTCAGCAAATTTTCAAACACACAGCTTTATTTTTAATGGGTGGTGGGGTTCATATGAAACTGAGCATAATATATAAAACACAGATTTAGGATTTGGCGTTCCTGTGGCAATGGAATTAATGACAAAGGCTCCTAGAAATGCTCCTTTCAAAACTTACGCAGACCGATCCTTCACATCACTAAAACCGCTTACAAGATTTAGGATCTGGTTACACAGGTACAATAATGGCCAACAGACTCGTACACTGTCCAATAGCAAACGTGAAAACAATGGAAGAAAAGAGAGCCTATGTTTTCCGTACAGCATAAATACTGGCATCACAGACGCAACAGAGCTATTCTTACTGTCAGTTCGTGTAATGCAGTAGAACATATTCGATAATGAAATACGAGGTGGTTCAACATTTATTGTCTCCGATATAGAAGCAAATGACATTTGAAACAACTTTATTTCTCAACATAATCCCCTAATGGGTTAACACACTTCGTATAACAATGATACCACTCATTTACAGCAGCGAGCACCTTTCCATCGTCCGAAAAATGAGTTCCTAGAAATATGTTCTTTTAATTTGGGGAACAAGTGAAAGTCACTGGGGGCCAGATTTGGGGACTATGGGGATGGCCCTAAAATCCAGCATTGTGGTTAGTAGTCATAGAAACACACATCTTGTGAGCGGCCGCTTGGTTTTGGTACGCCTTTTTTACTTTACAGCCTCACTAATTTTTGGTATAAGTTTTGCGTAATAATATCGCGTTATTGTGTGACCACGTAGTAAACAATGAAGAAGAAGATCCCCCTCAGAATTCCAAAACACTGTTGCCATTATATTTTCGCACGGAATTTTCGTAGGGGCATGAATCAACGATGCCGCTATTTTAACTCTAGATCAAAGCAATGACAGCAGGTATAATCTACATTTACCATTTTTTCCAAAAATCCAATAAAACCCGTGTCTATTAATCTCAAATTGCGCGCAGCAGTGAGAAACTTGGCTCGCTTCTGATCAGGTGACAACATTTTTAAAATCCATCGTGCTGTATCAACTTTTTTTAGACCTAATCCTCCTCGTGAAAAATTTTCTAAACGCTTCCTGCAAGAAACCCACATGTTTCAGCAATATATTTGACCGTAATTCTCGGATTCATGGACCAAATCAATATTTTGTTGAGTAACAATAGTTGTTGGTGTTTTAGCACCTGATACACGTTTTCACGACTTCCTTCCTAATTTTAAATCCCGGCACCAATTCTTAATTATTTGATCATTCAACATTTGAGACATATCATTATAAATTTGTTGCTGTCGCATCTATTGCCTCGAATCTTTCTGTTTAACGAAATCACTGGCACCACAGTTATATTAAATATATAACTTTTACAAACAAGAAGATTGACACCTATAACTTGCCATAGATTAATGTCAATAACTGAAATTTCCAGAAAAATAATTGTTCATTTGTGTGTCAATACTTTCTATAGTAGGGACAAGGATTAATAAACCATCATCGTAGATGCATAACTTCTTAAGAGCAAAAACTACAAGTTACGAAACCACATGCGATATCTATAACATGTGTATGAGAAATGTAGACAGAATGGATAAGAATATCGACAGGTATAGAATTTCCATTAGATCCAAAATCGGGTGATACCTTTTTGGTTTTGTCTTGATACTGCTGTTCCTAATGCTTGGCAATTTCAAGCAGTGTCCCAGAAGGTATTATATATTATCCTATGGATCAGTGGATGGTTACGGCTAGTAAACAAAACAGCTACACGCTTTGTAAAAGGAACGCAACAAAATGTAGCGAAAAATGGGGCGTAAATTTACATAAAGTCTATTTTAGAACTTTTTATATTTGTTAAATAATGTGTATTACAGTATAAATATCTTATGTTTGAACGATATTAACAAATATGTTATTTACTTGCAAATTTTAGTGTTGTTTCAATTTCAACAACACATCAAGGCCAGTGTTCCAAAATTGGAGCTTTTCATAAAACAGATCAAAAGAATTAAAAAATGATATGTATTCCTGGATTCTAGAGCTTATACCCTAATCGTACAAAATAATAAAAAATCTAAAAAAAAATCAGCAAACGTGGGTTACAGTAGGTAAAAATTTTACAAGATTTTTATATAAATAATGCTCTTCACTAGGGCTGTTTTCTCCCTTCAACGATTTTCAAGATTTATCTCAAAGTGCTCTACCGCAATGATAACGCAAATGTGAAGGTATGGACTACCGATAGGGCATGAACGCCTCCACATTTATTATGTGTGAACGATCAAGAGATTGTAATCGAAGACCAGCATAATATCATCTGATTTAACTAACTTGCAAATAAGTATCAAAGCGGAAGACTCGAAATAAACTTGCATTACATCGAATATCTCGTTGCTGGAGAACAAGCTGCAGGGAAGAGGCAGACTAACAGATTATAAACTGTGGTAGTTAGAATCATTTCGAAGTAGTTCTAATAGACTCCAGAAAGTTCGGCGAGAACATAAATAACAAAATAGGTCCAGGATAAAAAGTGATTTAACAATTAAATTTAGTCGAAGACAAACAGGAAATACAAAGCTTCTATTTACCAAAAAACTATAGAGAGAATACGCTACTACAGCTGCATAATCTGGGAGATGAATAGCAAGAATAGAATAAACTCTATTCATTTAAAACAGATTTTTCTAGGAGAAGCTGCAGCGTTATTAAATATATTACGAGGCGAATTTGACAAGAACGAAACAATTAAGACAAGAATCGATGTCGAAGGCACATCTGAAACCAAACAGCTAATTTGGTACAGGCATTTCTAACGCGTGCCCTAAGCCAGTTGGCCTAAGATCTGAGATAGGATTCCACAAGAACGCCGCAAACGAGGTAGACCTATTAGGCTCTAGAGACAGCGAGTGAAAGAAGCTACGGAAAACAGACGCTTTCCCGAAGGCGAATGACGCGATTATCATCGCGTTTGGGAAGGGCGAGAGAGACGCAGGATTAAAATCTTTTAGTGTATACAATGTTGTACAAAATATTCTGCATAATTACATTTGTTGTAAATACACAATACGAAGTTACCGACTTGTAATTTATTTTCGTATGTTAAGTTTGCAGAACAAAATGACATGAATAAAAGTTCTACCTGGATAAGAAAACTAAATTTACCGTATCTTTGAATCGTCATAGTTTTCAACTTATTACGGTTTTAATACAGTCTTAACCCAGGCGACATTACAACTGCTTCTAAGCGCCGCCGCAGCCGGATATCTAGTAAAATTACCCAGACGCGCCTGAATCAGCTGCTTCAAGTTGCTGTTACTATACAGCAGCTACCAATTCTGATGCAGTTTCCAATAACAGTTCGCTAGAGTCTTGCTAATTTATGCAAAACTTGTTTAATAAGACTTAAATGTGCAAGATTTGTACAGTGGTGAATTGTATCCGGACCTAAAAGTATAAATGGTGCACGTAGTACAAGATATTCTGATAAACGGTCAGTTATACACAACTGGACAGTCATGCTACGAGTAGTAACTTCGCTTAACGTTCTAGAGAAATGTTAACACAAACCATACAGCCGCTAAGACTACAAGGTGTTAGAGAAGAAGAGCAGCGTCTATATAACACTCATCGGGTGCCCTCCATAGATATTTTCTTCCATCTGGAAATCTTGGTAAATGATGAATTCTGACTTATCGGTAAACCTACTGGATCGTCAATAATCCATTATTTAATTCACATATTCCAGAATAAAGCGTAGTCTCTAATTACGTAGAGCAAATAAGGGACTGAGGCAGGTGTTATACAAGTCATTGCGTAAGATTTGAATCTTTGTAAAGCTTTCATGAAGCTACAGTTGTTAACTGTTCACTTATCAATCGTTGTACAGCAATATTTAACGTGGTATGTCGATATCGTAAAACACATCTTTTCATAAATCATTAAAATCTAGAATTTGAAATCTAGAAATCACGAACGGTAGATAAACGGAAATCTTAAGCTATGGTAACATACTGCAAGATTCGTCCTTTCTTGAAAAGGGCAGCTGTTTTCGTTCACTCCCCCCCCCCTCCTTCTATGATTATATACGATTTTAGCAACAAATAGTAATTGTATTACAGCACTTCGGTAATGAACTTACATGAACAAAAAATTAGCGAAATCGTTAAAATTATGAGCCATTAGAATTTGAATGTATGACTTCTTTTAGTAATTGCTACAATAGCGATAACCAACATCTTTCGAGTTCTGCGAGATTTTGGAAATTTAATTTCTGCATTGGTACGATGAGAAGACAGCTAAAGTCTATTTTTCTTTAGATGTCCGATATCGGCTTAACTGCCAACAGAGAAAAGGATACTATCTATTTGTTTTCCTCCCTTTACAGATGCGGACAACTACAGATAACAATTATTTATGCACGTCAATTCCACCGTAAATTTGCGTACTGCGTGTAAGACGAAAATGTCAATACTTCTGTTTACGCAACTGAAGCTTAGCGGCCAAGCAGCTTAAGTGGAAGCTAGGGGTAAACGTTTCTATGAATACGTAGAATAAAGGCTAAAATTGCCTACCAATACACTTTGAAACGACATTTTACTAGGTCAGCGGTACTCAATCAACGCCAAAAGAATGTAAATAAAACTGTTAACAAAATTATAATTTATTCAGTTTACGTAACTGCATAGTTTAGAATTATAAATAGGAAATTTTAAACTTCAATTTTTACTATATGAAGCAGCGTATTGCAAAAGTACAACCAGGAAGCAAAGTTTATTGCTTTCTAATGATAATAGCGAATAATCTTGACAACAATAGATCAGATTAGTTGTTCAACAATAACAAATAAAACTTTTTCTGGTACAAATAAAACTTTAGGGACAACCACCCAACCAACAGACCCTCAAAAACAATTAATTAAAAAAATAAAGCCTAATAACAAATACAGAAGTATTTTTGAAGAATACCCCTCTACAAAATAAAAAAACGATTTAACATAAGCATTATACAAAAATTGACAAGTATCCTAGCACGACAACATTAAATGTAGCAAACATACAATGTATTTGCACCAATCATCCTGATCACCTAATTCACCACATTGAAGCGTAATCGTGATCTGTTAGTCGTCGTGGAGTAACGAGTGATGATATTTTAGATCGTTATAGTGTATAGTTATATGACGAAGAATGTGGCAAAAGATCACGAATGTGGTTTTGAACGATGATAGTTGTGTAAACCATCAATAAGGAAATGACTCGACAAATTTTATATGAAGAGATGGGGAAGACGAAGATCTGTGGATAAACAGAAAAGCTACATCGTGCGCATATTTGCGATAATACACAGTTTATTAAAAATGCATTTTCAGTGCTGACGAGGTATCGATATTTAGATTCTATCCAAAGACAAAATGCCACAGCATGCAGTGGATGGGAAAAATCCAACATATTTCATAGGCAAAAATACAGTAACAAACTAATGTTTATTAATTTGTTCGAGAAACACGCTGTGATCGAACAAGAACATGCTTGTAGAGAACAAACGGTAACTAGTAAATTGGTGATGAAGAGACTGTTATGCCGCATTTGTTAGCTCCAACCGCAATTTCGCTAAAATGATTGTTGATCGTTGCTGCATGACAATGCACCTGCCCATTCTGCACTAACTGTGTAGTAATTTCTCATAAAACAAGGCGTGGTTGAGATGAATCATCTTATTCATTCACTGTTTTTTCACGTAAAAACGTTCCAAGCGATACAATTCATGGCCTAAGCAATATATTAAGACAAATGTAACCGTGAATTGTACGTGTAACTTAAGTTAAGGTACAGATGCTATCTATTTCTTTTCCTGTCTTTACGGTCTATTGGTAAAATTATGAACTAATATGTGTATGTTGCTTTACTTTTGGTATACCTTTACGAAACTTCAGTGCTGCAGGGACAATCCGGACATTAAAACTATTGTGAAACTTTGTATATTAATAAAGCGATGGTCAAAAAACCTAACACAAAAAACCGGTCTACATTAGACGTTTATTCTTTAATTTCGAGTTATCTACGCATTTAACAATTGCAGGTTCTCTTGAGTCTGTAAGCAGGTTAAACATCAACATAAATTTAAAGCTGGAACTAAAATAGTGTGTGCCAATAAGTGTAACTTATAATATTAATAATCATTTGGCTTAGGAATACGAATAAAAAATATGTTATATTAATAATTTGTATCGAACTCCATTACCTTGATGTGGCGTTCACTATATTTTATTTATATAAAATGACTCATTTTTGGATTTTGGTTGCGATATTCTGGAAGTTCGGGCATATTTACTATTTTCTTATACATACATATATTTCAAATTAAATACACTATAAATGCTTTTTTTTAATATGCGTACAGCTCTTCATTTGACACTACAATTTAATTGATTTTTGACAAGTTGTAAATACAATAATAAGTATATTAATTCATGATATTGTAAAACATTTCTAAAGGGCCCATTATTCAAGCAGTGATACACCATAAAATATTCCATCCAACACATTCTTCTATCATTCTTCAGATTTAAATAATTGTACTCTGACTAGTACAAACTTTGTGAATTTGTGTTTTTGGCAGTAGTTTCTCACACTAACAGTTTTATGCTTATTAAAATCATATAGAACGCGATTTTGAAAATGTATAACTTGATATATCTCTGGAGGCATAATAGGTATTGAACTTTTCTAGAAATGCTGCCTACAACATAGAAGGGGAATTATCATGATTCATGAGGTAACCTTCCCTATTCAAAACCTTACGCTTCAGAAACTCTATCAAAAAATTTTCAAATGTAAAATCAAAGATGCTCTTCTAAAATGCTATTCAATGGTAGCAAACATTTTTTTCCGGATTGTTACAGAAAAGAGAACTGCCCTCAAGATCTCCACATTTTGGCCCCATTTATGAAAACTCATGTGTTTGGTTTTTACCTAGAAAGTTTAGCAAACAAGCATCCTGTCTAACATGAGGCTATTTCCTTTTTTTTTAATTAGTTTAATTTTGTAAATTTGTCTAACAAACCAGTTGACTAACATTTGCAAAGAACCACTAACAAGGCAAAAACAACCTTGATTATGGCAAGAAGAGCCTTTGGAAATAAATGGTGATTGAAACAAACAATGGTCTATTGGCTTTACACAACGGTGATAAGACCGACAATAATCTATGGTTCACCAGTATGGTGGTCCAAAGCCAATCAAGGGCAAATAATAAACCAGCTTCTTAGTGTTGAAAGACTGGTTTCTGTGTGTATAACTGCACGGGTAATTGGAGAAACACCCAACATACATGGGGACATTCTAAAACAATAAATGTGGTATCCGACCCAATATTAAAGATGGGAGCGGACTATATGTTAACAAAATACTCTGTTCACAAACCGTTCGAAGTACGGATAAACCGTGAAAAATGGGATCAAGGGGAACCACGAGACTTGCATAAAGAGTATGGTATACAGACGGTTCACGCACGCGCAATGGAACCGAAAGTGGTGTATACGGCAGCAAACCAAGATAGAGTACCTTAATATCTATGTGCCAAACTGCCACAATACTCCAAGCCGAAACCTATACAATTTTAGCAGCAATAGAAGAGAACATAGAAGAAGAAGGGGCTATACAAACAAAACCATTCTTATTATCTCTGACAGTCAGGCAGCTTTGAAAGCACTGAAATCAAACCAGATTATGTCAAAACTCGTCTGGAACTGCTTTTGCAGTCTCCTAACACTGATAAACTCTAACAAGGTAAAACTTGTGTGGGTGTCAGGCCACAAACGTATAGAAGGAAATGAAAATGCAGATAAACTAGCAAAACTAGGATCTGAAACACCGTTCACATAGCCTGAACTTGTTGTCAGCCTAACTAAGCGGACAGTGAGAGGAGCAGTTAAAGATTGGATCGTAACCAAACATTCGGAACACTGGAGACTCTCACCTAGACAAAGACAACGCAAAGCTAGTATGGGCAACCACCCACGCAAGTTTATCAAAACAGTGCTACAACTCAGTAGGACATATTTAACGAAGCTCCTATATGCAGGCTGTGTGGCAAGAAGGAGGAAATAGCCTCCCACGTAATATTCCAATGCGAAACCTTAGCTCGTAGAAGACATTAAAGCTTTGAGGGCAGTAATCCCAACGAGATACAGCCAGTCTGATCAACAAACTCTTAGACCTGATAAAAGGGATAGATATATTTGACAGACTAGCGACAGAAGGGGATGCACAATAGGCCCAAGAGGACGCAGTGTCAAAGAGCAGTAACAACCCTCCTCGTAAAAACAATCAATCAGTCAGTTGACCCCATAAAGGAACCTTGACCATAAACATTAAAACTCCATAATCCTAGAGTTTCAATACGCGCTTTCCAGTCAACAACTGGATAAGAAAAAATTGCACAATCACAATACATGTTTATGCTTAAAGTATAGTAAAGTAAAAAATACTTTCAATCAGGTATTGAAAGTTATATTAAAACAGTCTATCATTTTCACCATAGCATGTCTCATCCTACCTTAAGTATTTTGTAAAATTGTACAGCACTTCGTAAACGGCTTTTCTATTTGAATATTGACGTAATAATAATTTAATAATTACTAATGTCTAGCAAAGTAACTATAAACTGTTAACCGTATATTTTAAGTTGTTTGAACTTTTAGTTCAACGGTGTATATATAAATTGTGGAAATACTTGTACGTTTTGAAATGAACTGTGTTTACTTAATGGAAGAACAAACTCAGAAAAATGTACGAAAACCAAATTTACTAGATGAAACACTCAGCTGACCAATTTACATCTGTTTTATGTGCAAAGGCTTATCCACACAGCAACATAATTCAGCGTCTGCCTATTTCACCCCTTTTTTGGCAACCCTTTATATCCAAAGTAACAAGAATAGTTGAGATATGTTTACAACCTTATTTGTTTTAGAAACTTCGACTGAGTTTGGAAGCTACAGATATGGAACCAAAATGAATTGTACCAATAAAATATACTCGAGCTCTAGTTTTATAGCATATAAGAATAAAGGGAGCGTTTCGATTAAAAGCGATAACGTAAAGCAAATTCAAAGTAGTAGAGTGTTTTTGAATCGTTTGATTTATTTATCGCTTAGGCCATTACGCCAAATACCATACAACTCCATAAAACATCCAGCGATTCAGTGTTTCCTTAGACTTGCTGATATCTCGAAGAGTAACTTAAAGTTTGAAACTCTTCTCCATAAAGCAGTTTATTTATGCTCTCACACCCCTCGTTCCACAATAGCTTTAAAACAATCGTTTTCTTCAACCATTCCCTAGCGGCGACAGGGAAGTGCGAGCAACTATTGTATACGTAATCTGGCGATCAAACAAGTTATAAAAGTGATCCGGAGCGCCAAGTGATTGTTCTCAGTTAATTATATTACTTTTGCGACATGATGTAAATTAGGGCGGCACTTAGGGCGTGGGGAAAACGAAAACTCGCGCCTGCAGAAGATAATTTAAAACGAAAATTGCCTCTCACTGCACACTGCAGATTATTATCTATCGATCAACTAAATGAAAAAGTTGGTAATTTTCTACTTATGGATTATAAAATGCCACTCTGAATGCTTTAACTTTGGCTTTGTTGAATACACAATTTTTTCCGGAAATTATCGTAGACTTTTAATGGGGAAAATGCTCTTTGCTTATGTAAATTCAAATGAACACATACTTACCGACTAGAATAAAGAGAGTAAATCGCAGTGAAATTATGGGTAATGTGCCTACGAAAAGATAACGTTTTACGTATTTCATAACCTAGCTACGACTTCTCCGATAAAACTGTATTTCCTTTTCTGTAAACAACACAAATAACTGCAAAAATCAACACTACATTTATTACTATGTCTAAAGATAGCGTTAGAAATAATGATGTAGAGTCGCTGAAGTGACCTTTTCTATGACTAAACTCTAACAGGCAATCATTAGTAAACATTAATTCTCAGCTTTAAAAATGACGTCATAGTGGTAGTTACAAACAAAGTTATATGAAAATATATAAAAGACATGAAAGGTGTTGTTGCTGAGATTTCCAAATGTAGTTTTGGTTACGATTATTGCTATGTATAAAATCGGTATGCAGTCAAAGGTTTCAAAATATAAAGCATGCTATGCGCTATTAAATGCAGAAATATATTCTTAAATGTTCATTTAAGAATAAAATAATATGTTTTCGCAAGAATAGTACATTTACATATAATTTATAAAAATACAATACACCGATACCGCTTTAACTCAATGAATGCTTACCCTGCATTTTCCAACAATTTGTAATAGCAGCTTTAATCTAAACTCGATTATTCCGTGGGCTATAGTCTACCCTGTATTTGATAGCCTTTTTCAAAATATATCAACTACACTGCATGGTAATTTTAGATATGCTCTTAACAAAATAATGTTGTTTTATCAAGATAAATCAAAAGTTTTCTAATAGACTACCATTTATGGTTTTGTGTCTAGGGTATCTATATTCCCAATTCGACTTGCAACCGTGGGATCTTAATGCTAAAAGCCTTCTCTGGAATTTC
>JABXWE010016930.1:0-11669 GCA_014611495.1 Limonius californicus | reverse complement strand
ACAAGATTTTGTTGGAACGTTCGAACTGAAAAAGGCTCGTTGTCAGTGGCTTGCGATATTTAATTTCTTAGAACAGATCTACGCAGCCAGTGGCGTCGGAGTTTACAATTTAATACAATTTATGAATACGCCTTACTTAACCAAAAGAAGAAAGACCAACTGGCGACTGAAGGTCACTTGACGCCACACTAAAAAAAGGTTCGGCACTTGAAACTTGAAAATGAAACTCAAAAAAAGTTTTCCACCACACAATAACTATTTATTTTACCTTTGTTTTCGTCAGTAGGGAGCAGAGAGAGCGGCAGGCACAATCTGGGGTGTTCTTAGCTCCGGGAAAAGGTAGACGTTCTTCGGGAAATTTCGAGACGAAATATGCGCTGCACAACCTTTCTAGTTTGTCGCAGCAACAGCACATGCAGAGGAACAAGATATGGGCTCGATAATAACCCGTTAAAGGCGATCGGCAAATTCTCAATGAATTGCCTTTCAAGGGTTAAAATTCCAACGTGTTTCTTTAATCCGATACTTATCGATGGTTCTATTGACCCTCACGGTGATAACAGCGTTAGGAAATTCGCGCGATGGACACCCATCCAAAACCCAAGCAGTACTTGATTACGGCGCAAGGGGATGTTAAATTCAACTCAGGAGAAAAACCAACGAACAATTTAACACGTAGGATTCCCTTCAAGGGCAGGTCAAGCGCGTAGACAGAATATTAGCCGGCAATTCTGCATGATAACAAATAAAAAAGGTCCCCCAAAACTGCATGCGGGTAATAATATTATAGTAATCGGTTACTGAGCGGCTATTAAAATAAAACTAATTCAAATGAAGTGGCAAAATCAAACGAACATAAGATGTAGCCAGGATTTGCTTTAGCGCATGCACCAATTCTTCTCCTAAAAGAGCTTCGTATTCTTTAACAAATCCCCGGTACTTGTCTTACCTGATTAAAAGCATTGTTACTTATATTTCTTAAATCATCGGGGTCTTGAATAGCTTTAGAATAAACGATTTGTTTTAGACGCCTCCATATGCAAAATCAAGCGGATTTAGTTCTGGCGAACGAAGCGGCAATGGCAAAGGGCCACCTCGCTCATCCAGTTATTGCCGAATGTTTCGCTTAAGTCGTCTTACCTCTACACTCTACAGAATAATGTGCGGTGTTGCATCATGCGAAAAATAACCATTTAAACGAGTTTGTATCGGCTTGCCATCAAATATTGCATGGAATTTATTTCGTAGAAACTGCAGATTTGCAACTTTTTTTAGCCTATTTGGAAAGAAAGGAATCCTAATAATTGATCTGCTATAACTCCTGCCCAAACCTTGATAACGTGTCTCAACTATTGCAGGGGAATTTTCAACGTTCCATATTTGGGCATTGTGGTGACTAGGAAATGCTATTTCGCGTAAGTGTCTTCCTCGGTAATTAAAACATTCGCCGGGCAATTAACGTTTATTTGTTCTTGAAGTATAGTCCAACGACAAAAACTTCTCTTTGTTATTGTCTCTTTCGATTAAAGATTGCACCGGTTGATATCGAAAAGGGTGTAGAGACTGCTTTTTAAGAATTCGCTAAACAGTGCTTCTTACATTTTCCACGGCAAAAATTCACTTTGTACTGGTTCTTCTGGTGCTGGATCTTCTTCAACTCTCGCCAAAATAGTTTCTTCTAATTGCACAGGTCTAACATTTATCATTTCTCTGGTTGCTTTCATTTTTACGCTTTCTGTCTCTCGAAAACGTTTGAATACTCTTGCAAACATTTGGTGATACGGTAAACGTTTGTCGGGATATTGCTCTCAATACAAACGCAATGCTAAAAACGAATTTCCATCGCCTAAACCATAAAGAAATAACATATGTAGAATACACAGGATATGTAATTGGGGGCATGATAATAAAATAGGAAAAACGTCTATTTAAGATACGTCGAACAGCAAGGAAATGTACAAAAATGTAGTAAGTCTACCTAATGTTCAAATGATGAAATTCACTTAAGTCGGACATATCTTGTCGTCAAAAATGACTGTTTATCTCCGAAAAAATGCATTTGTGAATATATATTTATTAGAACTCTTTTGTTTGTTTTTGGTCCTAAAATACCTTGGTGAAGTATTATTTAATCAACATGGGAAACCCTAAAATATAATAAAAACAGACACGAATGGTTGTTTAAGTCTTAACGATTTTTAAAATTTCCTTTAGTAGAATAGAAAATAGCGAAGGAACACTTCTTGGTTTTTTACTATTAAGGATCATTAGCAAGGCGATGATAAGTGTCTCCTAATTTATAGACTATTCTCTACTTCTTTTCATGATAAATTAGGACATTTCAAACTAATCAGTAACCTGTATGAATAAAATATAGTTAGTATAAATTAGTACTCTCCGTTCAAGTAAACCTTCATAATAATGGAACATAATATGGAAACACCAAAACAGATCATTAAGAATTCGGCAATCTCCGTCAATACCAAAACTGATTAAAGAATTTAAACAGAAATAGGACTAAAGATTTGATAAATTCAGGTGTTTACAAATAAATTGTCTACAGTGTAATTCTGAACATATAGGCCAAACAATTAAAATTGATACCAGATACAAATACGCTCATATAAATACAAACACCCAGAAAAATCTACGCTTAACACTTATTAGAACACAATCATGCATTGACATCAAATAATATAATAACTTTTTTACACTTCGGTGATGATAAATGTAAATTGGATACACTTACTCGTAAAGCCTTTCAAAATTCACAAACACACATTAACAAATACACCTTATACGAATCAACAAACTGAGTTCATAAGTTTCCCGCTATTGGAAGTTTTGGAACAGAAAACCAGATATAAGTTCGAAACATAAAGTGTGCTGTCAAAAATGTTTGTATTGCTTTTAAAAATGTCATATTACATTATGAAATATGTATAAAATATGAAAAAAGATGAGGAAATTGTGAATATTTCGAATTATTAATTAAACTAAATTAAATAATTTTCTGAATGAGATACGCAGGAGTTTTTCGATTTAATACTAGCTGTTACCGTAAAAACTATATTCAAAAATCTCAAAATACTAACGCAATAATTCACATTACAAAACTGATGTTAATATAAATAAGTACCTACAACTCGAAATTTAAAATTTCTAAGTATTTCCTGTGTGAACTTCAAGAGTACTCGATGACTACTGTTTATAATTATGACAATGTGAACCATTAATAAGGCGCAAGCCTTTACTAATACACAAATAATAGTAATGGCGAATGAACAAAATTTGAACTGAATTAACAATTCTCTTGTGCAGCATAAGATTGCCATCAGGAGAACTTGCTGGCTATTGAAATACAAATATTCATAGAACTACTTCCGTTATTTCTTAGTACACATGAAAAATTTGAATATGTGTAAATAAAGAAGTTTAAAACGATTTTAATTATAAGGAATATTTGGAGTTTAAGTATACTTTGGTAAGTTCATTCCTTTGGTATCATGTGTTTTCTATTTTCAGTGAGATACTTTTAGCCGCAGATATAAGATTCTTTTACATATTCAGGAAGATTACACCGAGAGTTCTAACAAATTTGAATTTGAAGAGATATGAGCGGATGGGATTGATTGGAGACGGTGGTTTAAGTAAGTAAACTTTGGAAAATTCCTTACCACAACGATATTTCGAACACCTAAATACGTATTTCGGCAACTAAGCTGACATCTTCAGTAGGAATTTGAACTAACTAAAGTAACTTGGCTAAGGAATACCTCTGGAGATAAACATTCTTCACCAAGTCAACGATTGAAGTCAAATGCTAATAATCTAGCAAACAAAGGCTTGAATAGTAAATCCCCATTAGGATTCGTTCCGCCTAACTGGCTAGGGAATTCTTTTCAACAGATGAATTAAATCTGACACTTCTTTTAACAATTTTAAATTTTCTAGTTTCATACAGTGTCCTGTCTCGTAAATATGTTGGTCAACACTTGATTTATCAAACCTGTGATATTTGAAATGAGCTACATGTTCTTTAAACCTAATCTCAATATTACATTTAATTTGTCCAATATATTTACTATTACAGTGAGAACAATAAATTTCGTAAATCGCCGACTTTTCCAAAGCTTTCACTTTGTTTTCAAGGTTTCCCAACAAATTCCAAAAAAATTCTTATCAAGAAATGAGTTAAATCTGAGTTAGGAATTAGCCCATTATTTGAATGAAAAATGATTCCCTTAGTTTTCAAAATTTCAATGCCATCATAGCAATTTAATTCATTTGTGGAAGACGCTTCCTTAAACAATTTTAAATTTTCTCGTTTTATATCATGTCTTGTATCGCAAATATGTTGGGCGACACTTGATTTATCAATCCTATGATTTTTGAAGTGGCCTACATGTTCTTTAAAGCTAATCTCAATATTTCATTCAGTTTGTCCAATATATATTCTATTACAGTGAGAACAATCAATATCCCCGACTTTTCCAAAGATTTCACTTCGTCTTTAGGGTTTCCTAACAATTTCCGAAATTGTTATTTGAAAAAAATACAATTTTGAAATTAATTTCTTTGCATATTGTATCAAGGCCTTTGGTTAAGGGAAATTTCTGGTGATTTCTTCAAAGTGTGAAAAATTTAAAGTCGTGGAATTACGAACATGTAATCTTAGTTTACGTTTCTTAATTAAATTTATTAATGACGTCTGGAGAGAAACCGTTGTAGGAAGCAATATTTTTGATGTATCGATATTCAATACGGTATCGATTTGGATTTAATAATAATAAAATGGAAAGATAAGTATTCTATGAAACAAAAAATTAAACGACTTTCCAAAGTTTCCATTATTTTTGAAGAAATCATCAGAAATATTATGAATATTCCGTTCCATCCCTTAACCAAAGCCTTGGTAAAATGTGCAAACAAATCAATTCCTATATTGTATTTTCTTCAAATAACAACATTCAGAACTTGATGGGAAAGCCGGACTTATCTCCAGCGGTATTCCTCAGCCACTTTACTTCAGTTAGTTCAAGTTCCTACTGAATATGGCAGCTTAGTTGCCGAAATACATATTTAGGTGTTCTAAATATCGTGGTGGTAAGGGGTTATCCCAAATATATACAATTGGATACCCTTTGTGTGAAATTCTACCAACCAATATTTTGTAAGAAATTTAAATTTTGTTCTTCCTTAACGCTGAGGAGAAACACGTGAAAAAAGAGGGGCTGCTGACCAGCAGTGACTGTTGATGAAGAAATTCTGTAAACATTCACATTTAAATTTAAATGTCCATTGATATAATTGATGACGTGCAAAATCATTTAAAGCTCTTGCTAAGGAACGAATAGAAGTGCTACTGAAAATTAATCTTGCATACTATTCAAATTGTAAAGGCGAAAAAATTATAGATTACTAGTTTGTTTAAAAAATTATTTATAACGACCTTCGGTTACACTGAACAAAATAATTGAGCTACTTGGGATTGACACAACGAACTTGTACTGTATAAGGTTTCCAAATCACCAAGTTCAGTTATTTTGGACTTTTCAAGTTTAGGTTTTAGTGTTTTTAATGTTTATATGTCTACATTCTTACAAATCATAATTTTTTATGCTACAAACCAGTTGATGTTTTCGTAAAACAGCGCAGAGTCTGCCTGTTGTAAGTAGTAATAATATATAATAATAATCTAATTTAAAGTAAAATAAATAAAAGTTTAGAAACGAGGGCGGACCGTATACCCCCCAAATTTGTCTTTGGGAATCCATTTCGTGTACTGATGGATGCGTCAGAAGCGTCCAGATCCGTTGTATGCATTTATAGAGACGGATCTAAGACAAACCAGGAACCTGGGCTGGGTATCTTCTCAAACGAGCTAGATTTACACATCAGTATGTATCTGGGTGTTTTCGCTAACGTCTTCCAAGCAGAAGTGGTAAGAGTAATACACGCAGCTATTGCAGTCGCTAACCGTGGGATCAGTGGAAAACACATACGAACATCTATTGACAGCAAGACCGCTATGCTAGCACTTAGTAATTATAAGATTACTTCGGAGTTGGTAGACCAATGTCACTAAGCACTGATACAAATTTCGAATGATAATATCGACAACCAAAAACTGGGAAAATGAGAAGGCTAACGAACTGGCGCGTCAGGGCTTCGACCGGGGCCATAGTGCTTGGAACCTGCGTTGACACCCTCTATATGCACCCTCAACAGAGTGTCTTCGGCTCATCCTCGAAGGGGACCATTGAGCACTGCCTGCAATTATCCAAATCCTACCCGAGAAAATTTATCAGCATCCTAGCGGGATACTGCCGACTAAATAAATATATGCACAGAATAGGACTTGTGAATAGTCGTGGATGTCACGGATGTAACTTCTAGAAGAAAATGGTGGAACATGTACTATGTCAGTGCAACAACAGGGTTGGATGGCTTGAGGATAAGCAGAGTGAGGACCGATGCATGGAGGATGCACGATGGGCCCATCTTGAGGCTTAAGAATTGTGATTTTGTGTCACGCTGCTATGTTCGTTTGGTTTTGCCACTTCTTATGAATTAAAGTTTTATATTAATTGCCGCTCTGTAGCCGATTGCTATCTTATTATTTCCCGACTACAGTTTTGGTGGACATTTTTTGTTATCATGGAGCAATGCCGATTAATATTTTGTCTACGCGCTTGACCTAGAATTTTCCTGTCCTTGAAGGGACTCCTGCGTGTTAAATTGTTCTAGAATTCTTGCACCATATTTCACAATATGACGAAATATTTCTGCTGCTGCATATTGAGATTCGCATTTCGTCCTTTCTTCAGTTGGATGTAACATCCTTTTCGACCCGTTTGCTGCGATGCAGCACCGAAATCAAGTACTGCAAGGGCTTCTTGGGTTTTCGATGGGTGTCCATCGTGTGATTTTCGTATTGCTGTTTGCACCGTGGGGTGAACAGAACCGTCGACAATTTTAACCCTTGGAGAACAATTCATTGCGAATTTGCTGATCGCTTTTGGCAGATTATTATCGAAGCCCTTGCTGTGACCCTTTGTGTGCCGCTGCTGCGATAAACGCATTGAAGTCTAGGCCCTTAACGTTGACTCCATTGAATCTAGTCTTCACGAGCATGCCTGCCTTGAACGTTTTTTTCATAATGCGACGTGAAGTGACCTTCAGTCGCCAGTTGTCCTTTCTTTTTGTTAACGGTAAAGTGCAATTATAAATTATAATTTTTGTGAAGTCAGACGTCAATGGTTGCGTAGACCTGTTCTCTTCTTCTTCTGTATGCCATATCGGCTAGCAGCTATCATCATAATGATGATTTCCTGGGTAATATAGTACGGTAGTTTCCCGTTGTTCCGTACCGCAGTATCACAACCGGTTCAGTCCTTACTTGCTGTCGCTTGTGACGATCCGATTTCGGACCTTTAGAGAAATCATTCTTTAATAACAATCCGGCAATGCCCTATGTCATGCCAGTTTTGGTCCGCCCCGGGTATTTCATTTCCCCGGTACCACCCACACCTTGATGGCATTCCCCTATCCGCCACCTGGGGAGGCGCCCATTGGGGGCTGGCAACCCCACACCGAAGATGTGTTCTAGTAAAGTAAATATTGTAAGCCACTGGCGGCGAGCCTCGGTTCGAACGTTCCAACAAAATGTTGTATTAAACTATAGATATGATCATTTTTAATATAATGTTTGTTTTCGTTATGTCTCACCAAATTTAAATAATAGAATTATATTAGTCTTAAAATTTACCATATCTTATGTTTTTGTGTAATTTTATTTTATTGTGTGCATGAACTTTGTAAGCTTTACATACAGCAGGAGGCACAATAAAGGTGAGTCCGATTCCCGTAAGCTGTTGGCTTCTCGGCCTTCCACGAAAACCTGCAATCAGCTGTGATTTGGAAGGTGGCGCCCGCTAATTTTCACCTACCCTGTACACAACCAGAAACGATTTCCCTCCCGTAAGCGGCTCCCGTGAACCACCCCTACTCCTCTAAGTTAAGCTGAAGGCCTTTTTCCATCATTCTTGTTGCGGGTCGACGAAAAAGATCGTTTGGCCCGTAACAATCCTCCTATTCAGATCTAGAAATAATATTAAAAAAAAAAGAATTTGTAAATTGTAACGATTAAAGCAAAACACAAGGAATGTTCGGCCAAAGTGTAGTGTCTCATATTCAATTTTAGAATGTTTCTACGGTTCACGGCTAAAACAAGAACCTGACCCAGGAGCTCAGTCACAGCTTGAATTCAGAAATTCAAACTTCCACAGGGTACGTCAAAAGTTGCAGTCTAGAAATAGTTGCATTTGGCTCAACGGTACGGATTTGTAGAGCAATTTGTTATCTTCTTTCTCATTATATTAGACTTTTACTATAGATTTTCTAATTATTCCAATTGAAACCAGAGCATGTAACTTTCTGTTATGTAATTAAATTATTCACTCAACATAATATTTTTGCACTCTCGGTTTTGTCGTGAATGACCTCAAATTTCAAATAAAACCCTGTGTCTCTGGCAACTTCGAAGGTCAGTGAAGGTCCTTCTAAGTTGTAGATACACACATATTACTGTTTCGCGTTTCTCAAACGTGTTTTTTGATCAAAATCAATAATGAAACTCGGAGTATCGGAAAGTGAAACAGCAACTTGGAAATAAACACAGCAATAAAATTAGCGATGCGATGGTACCAATTAAGAACGAATGCGAAAAGTTCGAACAGAAACAAGATTTTGTCCGAAAAACAGTTCGATTAGGAAATAGCCCGCGTTTTAGGGACGAAATAATTTTTGGATGAGATAAGGAATTAAATGGGCCAAAGTCAAAGCAAAAAGTTCTTGTTTTTCCAGAGCGCGTAAACATCTTATACGTTTACGTGTATTTATGGAGGCCGAACTTCGAAGTTGTGTGATAGCAGACTCGGATATATCACTTCCGTTACATAAAATGGGTTTGGGAACATACACCACTTCCAAGCGCTACGAAGATAAAGATATTTTCAGGGTTGGACTAAAACTTGGAGGAGTTCTGCTTTGAGTTACATAAAAACTCGTTTTTACAGTGCGTATGTAAGTGATCACGCTTTTCAACCATTTTATTTTCCCCCGCTTCCTTATGAGTTATGTTCCCCATTTTAGATTATAACTTGTAACAGTTATATACCTACGTGTAGCAAACTTCTTTATAAAAGAATAACGTTCAACGCAGAAATTTTATAGTAAACTCAAGCAGACCAGCTCGTGTACGTTCGTGAAATTAATTCAAGCTACTTCCTGACCTAGCAGCTTAGAAACTTCACACCTAGATGTCAGTTTTAAGTACAAGCACATTTCAGTGTTATGGCATCACGTCTTCAACGGCGTAGAATTGAAACTTCCCAGATTTTATCTTTTTAAGGGCTATTACAACATTCCGTACCCGTATGTTTGTTCGCCTGATAAAAGCCTTGTAAGAGCTTCTAATAACATAGCACTTAAATGTATTACATTGAAACTATCCTCATTAGCCTACAATATCTTATAAATTTGTAAAATCCATTTCTTAATTGGCTCCACTTCCTAATTAAGATAACTGTTTTTCAGAATTTTGCTAAACACACTTCATTGGTCACTGCTCCACTGCCATTAAATAATGAGCATGCAAAAAGAAGAATACGTTTACTATATATTGTAAATTGGTAACATTTTTGACATCAAGTAAAAGTAAAGTCTACGTCTCAACGAACGAAGTGAAACAAAAATAGAATATTGGTTGAATTTTTAAAATTCGGGTTTTCTTCAACTTCCAAATAACATTATGGGAATGTAATTCAATTTTACGCATAATTTAGCTCGTCTTCTTCCAAAGTACTCTGCAAAGATATGGGAGCCAAATCAAATAAGACAATCAAATAATTCTGTATTGATTCAAAACGGATTTAATATGTTTCAGAGAATTTTATTTCTCCGCTATGGTTCGTTTTGCGATAATACGTGCGATGAGCAATTCTCTGTAAGATTAAAACTTTTTTCAGTAATTAAACAATTCTTTCTTCCAACAACTACTATTATTTATAACTTTTAGCTATGCTCACGATGAGTAGGATCACCGAGGAGTTGAGCTAGATGGAAGCTACATTATATTGAAGTTGGATTTCCGGGGAGATGGATGGTTAGATGAACAGTTAAAGTAAAATTATGTAATAACTGTAGAAAACGTAACATTTCAACGCCTTTAATTGTTCACAATATACAGTGACGTTCAAAAACTTGCTTAAACTTTCCAAAACATTAGTTAAATTGGTTACAAAGTGATTTAAAATAACAAAAGGAGCAAAACTAGCGCTTTATCAGTGCCAGTTAGTACCGGAACATCGTTAACTTTGTTGTTTGTACACTAAAACTTCCTAAGTTTCTTGTAAATTTTTATTACAATCGTAAAACGTATAATAAGATCTAAGCGTGTTTCTGCCGAGCTAGGTTATATGTCTATAAAGCTCCGTTGCGGTCTCTTCCTATCTTTTCATAAACTAAGCTTACGGTTGTTTATTTTAATAACAACTCTAAATGTTGTTTTTTGCTTCAATATTAAACGATATAATAAATTAGTGCAATAGTCAATGAATTGTTTTTATTTAAAGCTATAGTTTAAGCCCTGACACGTTTACGACTTCAACAAAAACTGAGGTAGCGACTAGGATGTTATGGAAGGTGATTTCCTGTTGTAAAGCTACTTTGGGACACCAACTAAGTTTGTGCAGCAAGTAGCATGACAGTTTTATTGAAGCTCACTCTTATTTGTATTATTCGTTATTTCTCTTAAACAGTGTAGTTAAAAATATAAGTTGGGGTAGATATGGCCAATGGCGCCACACTGGTGTTCTTACAACAAATATTGTCAGAAGATAATTAACTGATCTGTTGGGCTTCTTCTCTTGAAAATTTCAGTTAAAGGTAGAGGTACATTAGCTAAAGATTCAAAGTTAAAAAAGTTCTCTTGTTTTAAATTTGCAACATAGAACATATTTTAGTAATGTGTCGTTCATTACGGTACAAAGCAGTTAGATAAACATTACAGCTCTTCAGAATAGCCCTTATCAAGTCTCTGCAAGCAAATATGTTTTCTTATCTTCTTCATCTCTTCTTCTCAGTCTTTATTTGTCCACTGCTGGACGTAGGCTTCTTCCAAGGTCCTCCATATTCTCCTGCCTTGCGCAAGTCGGAACCAACATCGTCCTGTCACTTTCTTGATATCATCAAGCCACCTTTTTTTGCGTTCTTCCGATACTTCTCTTGGTGATTCTTGGTTTCTATAGTATTATTTTAGTGGTGCATCTATTTGGGTATTGTCTGGCTATATGACCTACCCACCTGCATTTTTATTTAGCTATTCTTGATATTATGGCTGTGATATTTGTTATTCGTCGGATCAACTCGTTTCGTACTTTGTCTCTATGAGTAATACTTTTAGAAACAAACTGTTTTATTGCTTTTCCAAATATTCGCCTTTAAAATTAATATACTTTTGCATGCGTTCAAACTAATTCTCGAAACACTTTTACCACTCCGAAGTTGGTATCACAAAAACATGGTTGTTGAAGACTTCAACAGCTTATTGAGGTGATCAAATCGCTCTCAGCACATTTTTTGTTTGGCATTCGCGAACACAAAGA
>JABXWE010016928.1:0-19078 GCA_014611495.1 Limonius californicus | reverse complement strand
TGTGTGACAGTTCAGGTAGTTAAAAATTTTTGCCCAACAAAATGTGAAAATGAACAAGTATTTAGTTGCAACTGATTTGTAATTTATTAAGGTAAGTAAATTACAGGTTTTTCGTCAAGATTTCTTTCTTTCTGTTACAATTTTCATATTGTCAGATTCTAAAGCTTAATATAGACGGGACAATCAATAGGCTACTGCAATTGACTTTTTAAAAAATCACTTTGTATTTATTTTGAAAGTTGGCAATTGCAAATTAGGATAATCTTGGCGCTTGCGCGCAAAAAACTAATGCGCTCGGTTTTCATCATGGTCAAGTTGAACCAAATCTAGTATTGGATCTAGTACTTAATCTATTCAAAGTTTCTAGACAAAAAAAGTATAATGTAAAACAAGCTTTACACTGTTAAGCACATTTTGTGACATGAATATTTTTAGGTGTTACTGATGTATTTCGGCACTCTAAAAACGAATTTAAAAATAGAATTTGCATATTACACACGAATTTTTTGTAAAAACATTCATAATTTGCAAATATGCAACATATGCATATTGCGCCACATTCTGTAAGGTACCTAGTAAAGTAGGAGATTAAGGTAAGTCATAGGTTCCTCACATATGTTGTAAGACTTGTGTAACATTGGTAACAGATTGCTTGCAAGGTACAACACGTAAAATGCTCTTTGCAGTACCAATGGTGTGGAGAGAACAGAAAGACCATGCCACAGATTGTTACTTTTGCCTCACTAACATACTGGGCATCGGACCGAAGTCCAAGCATACGGTGCAGCACAAATCACTAACTCTTAGAGTTAGTGATTTGTGCTGTGCAGTATCCCAATTTACCATCAGCTTTACGGTCCGTCGAACGTATATAGTGAAGATCTTCCTATCCCAAATCCACCAGAATCTTGAAGCCTGGACGAAGAAATACATGAAAGCACAATGATCCACTATTTCAAGCACCAGAATGTTCAACAGAACCACATCTGATTTCACAGGCTGAAGTTAATGATTTAGTTCGAGATTTAAAGCTAGTAAAAAAGGGACTTTGGTATATTGCACGGATGTTGATAACTTATATCACGCATCAGGACAGAAACATGAACCAAGTAACTGGCGTCTATTTGTAGATTCTTCAAAACTTAGCTTAAAGGCAGTTTTGCTTCGCAACGGCAATAAATACCCATCTGTACCTATAGCTCAAGGAATCGTACGAAAATATGTGATATCTCCTAGAACACATCCGGTATAATGACTATGAGTGGTCAATCTGTGGAGACCTAAAAGTGATAGCGCTTCTTCTTGGACTTCAGCTGGGGTATACAAAATACTGTAGTTTCCTGTGTGAATGGGACAGCCGTGCACGAGACCGTCACTATAAATAGAAGGAATGGCCACTACGCCAAGCACTAACTCCAGGTCAAAAAAAAAATATTACCAACTAACCACTGGTTGATTCTAAAAACGTATTTTTACCACCACTGTATATTAAATTGGAATTAATGAAAATTTCGTTAAAGCGCTAGATCGGAACAGAAGAGGATTCTTGTATCTAAAACAGAAATTTGCGAGAGTTAGTGAGGCAAAAATTAAAGAGGGCATAAAATACGAGAAGTAATGAAAGATGGCGAATTTGACAACTTGCTGAATGAAGTTGACCTAAGAGCATGGAGAGCTTTTACAACAGTTTTGACCAATTTTCGTGGAAATGTCAAAGCTGAAAATTACAAAGATTTTGTGACTGAATTACTTAGTGCTTACAGAGATATGGGATATAACATGTTTTTAAAAATTCACTTTCTGGATGCTCATCTCGATTTCTTTCTGAAAAATTTGGGTGCCGTAAGCGACGAACAAGGAGAACGATTCCACCAACACTTTTGTTCTAAAAATAAATGTTTTAATAATTGTAATTGTAACTACAACGTCCTGGCTAGAGTGGGCCAGTGATAAGACAGCCAAGCTTTGGATGTAATAGTCCGAACGCTTCCCGGTTCGAATCATTCTAGGGGTCGGTTTCTAATTCCTTGGGTGTTCGATACTGGGTCTCGTCTCCATTTGCCATTGGGGATCAAATTAATGGCACTCCTCGTATTACGGTCGCATTATAGGAATAACAAGACCATAAACAAAAACATATACACACCAGGCAAGTCAAGCACGGTTACGCACCAACACGGTAACCCACAGAGTCGGGCCCTGTTGTTCATAGCACGAACTAGCTTAGCTTTACCTCAAACCGCCTCGGCACTTTGCAAGCGGTACAAACGAGGATCACGATTTCATTAACTACAACCTCCTACGTCACAGGTTACAATAACAAGTGAATCCCGCCGTATACGTAAGCTGATCTGCTTCTGCTATTGTTATAATACAGTAGAGTGGAGAGCACGTACACTGCGCTATCTAGTGTTGAAAAAATTATAAAATAGTCCAGTTTTAACCCAGCCATATCCAACCGTATAATTTATGTATTTTTTAATGTATTACACTTGATTTAATACACCAGCTGTAGTGCAAAATGTACCAATTTAGCAACACTGCAGTAGGAAACTTAGGTATAACAGACCATATACTTAAAGATTGTAAGTATATGTTACAGACGAGGTTATTTTGTGTATGTATACATATAAGCGAGTGTTTCACAGTTCTATAATTGTTTCTCACAGCCCATTTTCCATCTTTATCTATCTTGTCAATCTTATTCCTGCAGAGCTCTTTCTTCCATTGCGTTCTTTACCATATTAGTACATGTATTTCTAAGTATATAGGTATTTCTTTCTTCATTCTACCGGTGTCCATTTCCAAACCCTCAGCGGTAATCTTCCATCTGGCATTCTTTGTAAGAGGCCATACCATGTTAGCCGTATCCTACCTATTTATTTCTGTAATGTAACTTCTACAGCCATAATTTGTCTAACTTGTGTTTGCTCACAATGAACTTACATATCGCCACCATATTAATCCACGTTTACTTTACACAGTATGATCTTTAGAATAGTGAATACAAAAGTGGCACTTGCTGCCGTTACCTTCAACCCTATTTGCTTGCTTTGAAAGAGCGAGATCTAGGCCGCGGTTTTCCAAGCATCTCTAAGCACTGCAGCCATCATTGGCCCATTGTACACCCTAACTAAGAATTTTGCCTATCTGGGGTAATTCCAACTCCAGTAGTGATTTTTAACGTGTCACACATCGCAGTGGCACGGGACCTACGGCTTTACTTCTTATCCGACAGAAGGCGCATTTTCAGATTTTTTCCCGCTAGAAAAATCTCGCCGACCTCAGCCAGGTTCGAACTCGCGTCCCTCGGATCTAAAGGCAAATGCGCTAACCACTAGACCACCGAGGCCGGCTTCAACCCTATTTACAGCAGATTTTAACAATATTCACATGGCGGCCGTTTATGCCTACACCCGTTTTGTTCTATTGAGCACCAGTCAAACCAAGCCACGCGTCATTCTTGGACTTGAGAATTGGTGCATCTGTTAAAAATGAGAATGCCAATTTTGTAGGGTTATTCTGCAGTATAAACGAGAAAATTTACGGTAAGGGTTGGCTATGGAAAACAAAACACGTGTCCTTATTTAAGCAAAACAGATGCGTAGTAGATCAAAACGGAAGTGCGTATGCGCCGCTGCTATGTTATACGTTGCCTTCAGTGTTTATGGTTGTTTGACAGTCGGTTCTGAACATATGTAATTTATATAATTTCGCTATAAATAGTTAAGAGATTAGTTTAAAATACAAAATAGTTTTATTAAAGCTACTATATTTTTCTAAAATGTACTAGGATATTTGTCCCTGTTGTACTAGAAACATTAGGAGCAACACTCTGTCAACTATCGAATATTCTTGTAATTGATAATTCGATTAGGACTAGAGAACTCCTGATCTTCATGTGCTGTCTTCTAAAATAATGTTTTGATTGTGGATAAAACTATATGGTACGCCTAATGTGTATTTGTTTTTAAAATTATACAATCGTCGTTTTATGGACTTCTCTAACAAGACTGACATTGTTGTTATTTTAGATATGGTACAAAAACTCAAATGTAACTCTACTGAACAGTCTCAAAGAAGTTGTAAAGAATCCGTACAGATTTGGTAAGCAATTCAAACGCCGACTTCTATTAATTATTAGAGAAAGGTATGGGGAGATATAATCCCTGCGAATGTTAATTTTGCCATTTAGAAGTAAATATTTTGTGTTCTCTCTCGTCTTCTGTTTTCAGTCCTGAAACCGGTTTGGGGGACAAACCAGTTTGAGAAGAATGGGGAATTCTTCTCTATTTATGTTTCACTTTCATTTACTGGTAGTCTCTATTTCCCGTATCATCAATTATTTGTTTTATGTATTGCAAGCAAGGCGTTCTTTTCGGGTTTGTTCCTTTTATTTTTCCTATGGTTGTGTTCTAAAGAAAAATAAAATAATAGCAACTGAAATACGCTTTGATACCTATATTGAATGAATTGCAGTAAATATAATAAACTGTACGGATTAAGTAAAGAAACAATTTTGTTTTAAGCAGCCAAATTTTACCGAAAATATTATTTTATTTTATAATAATAATACAGTCCTGTATGGGGTGGAGTCGTGGGTCCTGACGGAAGCTACATGCAAGAAATTGAAGCCTTTAAAATGAGATCCTATGGCCGGTCCGTTAAGGATTTCCTGAATTGATCATATCACACCAAAGAAGTATTGCTAGGAATTGGAAAAGAAACTGAAATAATTAAAACTGTTAAAAAACTAAAATTAGAATATATATAGGTATTCGAGGTATGATCAAAGATACGGTGAATGAATTTTTATAGCACCATCTGCTGACGCTACATCCATTTGAAGTAATAAGTCCAATAGCCTGAACCTTTGAGATAGTCAATGTTAAGTTTGAGCATGTTTTGACTTGTCAAGCGGCTTCCAGAGCCGAAAGAGTGAGGTCGTGTTTACCGTGTCTGTCGCGCATCATGGATTTTCAACAACGCGTGAACATCAAATTACGTCTTAAGTTGCAAAAAAATGCCAAAGAAGCTCATGAAATGTTAAAATCAGTGTATGGCGATAACGTGGTGACTGAAGACTGTTTACAAGTGATATGAGCGATTTAAAAGCGGAAATGAGTCGGTTGAAGACGAGAAACGGTCAGGACGTCCTTCGACCTCAAAAACAGACGAAAACGTGCAAAAAGTGGCAAAAATGGGTCGTTCAAACAGGCGATTGACTATTCAACGGTTTACCGAAGAACTGAACATCTCATATGGATCCGTGCAAAGTATTTTAACTGATGATTTGCAAATGAGACGAGTGAGTGCGAAATTTGTTCCTTCTGGTTCCTTTGCTTGTATTTATAATTGAAGAAATGAACACAAGGTATGGCGGTTCGTAACATGACAACTACGACATGCCTTGTAGCACTCATAACCAACCCTAATTCGAAAACTTTTCGATTGCTCGTTAATACTTCTGTAGTTATTTTTAGTGTCTGATTTTACATTTTCCTATTGTTGCGTATTTCGAAAAATTTATCTGTAGTACAACTCAATTGCTTTTCGTTCTCAGTTCATTCATGTTTTCCATTATTTTCTTTGATAAAACCAGCAGCACCACATCGGCTGCATACCTGAGGTTTGATAGCTGTTTGCTATTTATATTTATTCCCCGGTTTTCTTAGCGTAAAAGCTTTTTGCAGCGTAGCATTAAATAACGCCGGTTATAGTGGGTTTTCTTGTCTCTTTCTTCGCTTCTTTCTAGGTTTATGCGCGCCCCAGTATTTTCGTAAATCTCTTTGGTTATTCTGATGTATTTATTTTTCACGTGTGTTGCTCTTTCGGTGCCTGTCAGATACAGGGTGTCTCACGACTTGAGGTCACTACTTCGTGTACGTAGTCTTTAGACCAAATATAGTTAAACATTCTAATAAAGTTATGCCCTAAAGTAAACCGTTTTCAAAATATAGAGTATTCAATTATTATTTATTAAATAATTGCAATTTAAGAAAAGCAAATATTTATTTTTATTTTAGTTTAAATTTAACATAAAGATTGTTCAAAATGGCCACCGTTGCTCTCGAGACACATTCTGGCTCATCTTAAGAGAGATCTGGTTGCTCTACGTAACATATCATTGTTATTCCGAATTAGTTCTGCTGCCTCAAAAATGCGTTTCCTAACATCTTCAACAGTCTCTGATGGTGTTTGGTATGCCATACCTTTCATATAGCCCCACAAATAATAATCTAAAAAAGTTAAGTCCGGAAATCTTGGGGGCCAGGGGTGCTGTTCTCCTCTACCAATTACACGTCCCTCAAACCGTTAATTCAAAAATTGTCTTACACATAACATAAAGTGCGCATCTTCGTTTAGTTTTGCCGCTTCATACGAATTAAAGTCTTATTTTAAGTCGATTACTATTTTATTATTTTCAAAGACTAATTTATGGGAGGTCACTTTTGTCGAAACTTCCGAAAGGGAACGCTTGACATGTATGTTTAGCCTGTTTATGCCGACCGACAATTCTTATAACCCTTTCCATAAGCAGAATTTTGTTCTAGAATTCTTGCACCATATGTCGTCGTATGGTGAAATCTTCCAGCTGTTGGAGATTCGCGTTGCGTTTTCTCGAGAGTCGATTTAAGATCTCCGTTCGACCCGGTTGCTCGTTAACATCTCAGCGCCGACGACAGATAAGACAAAAAAAGTCAGTGCAAGCTTTGAGGGTGAACGCACGTGGTTTTGGAGTCGGAGTTTTATGGCAGCGCCTCTGGTAAATTAAGATATCGTAACGCTTTCTTGCAGAAGAATTCGCGACTTGTGTCGGATTAAAAATATTAGCAGAGTGTCAGGTTTCTGTAAAGACAATTCAGTGAAACTGTTTACTCGACTTCTGTCGGATTAAAGCTTTCAACCCCGTGACTTCTTCCACTAAGCCGTTGCAAGTGATAATCGCGTACAGCGGCGGAGATTTTGGTTCCTGAAGTTCCCGTCTTTTTTTTCTTCGAAGAAAGTATGGGCCCGTAACGTTCTCACTATCGTGATCCAGCCTTCAGGGGCGTGCCTGCGATTTTTGCCTGCTTCCCGAAGAACCTAGAAACACCTCAAATTGTGCCCCTCTCTCTCTCTCTCTCTCTCTCTCTCTACTCGCTACCGAAGGAAACTAAGCTAAAACTTGCCAATGTGCTATACAGTGATTGTTTTTCCCTGTTTACCAGCGTTTCGTTAATAAGTAAGCAATGGAACAGTTTAATTCCCCTGTAATATTAAAAGTAAGGCAATCTTCAGTTGCCCAGCGTTTTATTATTCGTTAATGCTCTAGTTTAATTATTTCTCTAAACTCGAACGTCATTGGCTGCTTAGATATGTTCATTAAAGCAAATACCGCAAGCCAGGGACAGCGAGCTCTTCGGTTTGGACGTTCCAACAATCCTTCGTTTAGCTCATAGTTTTTTTTTTCTTGTTTGTTCTAAATTGCATTATTTGTGTGTTATATTTTACTCAATAGATTTAGATGCAGTTAAACCGTCTTACGATCTTTTATTCTGGTGTATTTTATTGTGTGCATGAGCTTTGTAAGCTTTATATACAGAAGGCGGTACAATAAAGGTGAGTCCGATTCGCGTAAGCTGCTGACTTCTCGACATTCCACGAGAACCTGCAATCAGCTGTGATTTGGAAGGTGACTCCCACTAATTTTGACTCACTCGGTACATAACTACGTTCGATTTCCTTCCTTTAAGCGTTTCTCGTGAACCACCCCTACTCCTCTGAGCTAAGCCGAAGGCGCTTCCTTCTTTCCTGTTGAGGGTCGACGAAAGAGCTTGTTTGGCTAGTAACAGGGCACCATCGTGCTTGTATCACATACCATGTCTGATCGCCAGAGGGACATCATCTAACAATCGTCCCAAATGATCTGCTAGAAAATTTAAATATCTGTCGACGGTTAAATGGTTCTCAAAAACGAGTCTACCAATGAGCATGTTGTCAATAATTCTACACCAGATATTCACTGAAAACCTATGTTGATAATTTGATACTGTGGATTCTCCAAATCCCATGAGTGGCTGTTGTTTCTGTTCATCAATCCATTCCTTGTAAATGTTGCCTCATCCGTGAATAAAATTCTATTACGTAGGTTTCGATTTTGAATGATCCAGCGGCAATATTTCAGACGACTAGCGAAATCTGTAGGTAAAAGGGCTTGAACAGGCTAGATATGAAATGGGTATAGACCATGACATTTTAATGTTCTCTAAACTTGCACTGGGGGTACACTAACTTGTGCAGATACATGATGAACAGATGTGCTGAGATTAATATCGTTTATTGTTTCGGCTGCTTCAGTATTTAACTAAAACAGACCATAATTTCTGTAATAGTCGAATTAGAGAAAATGACCACTCTTTAGTTTCGACTTCTTTTCACCTTTCGTACACGCAGGTGAAGTAGTGACTTCATCTCATGGGACACCCTGTATAAGGATGTTCTCAACCTAGAGTCGAACGCTTTTCTATGGTTAACAAAAGTTATAAATATACGTAATTCGGTATATTTTTCGATTCTTTGGGTAAAACTATGAAAGCGGTCGATCATTGAATATGACATCTTAAAACCCCCTTGTTCATGTTGATGACACTTATTGCTTCAATGCTGATATATCAAGAGATCCAAAAAAAGCTGATCCTCAGCGGGCTGTGGAATGAAAAGTCACGTCTTTACTAGACTAAAGGAATGTTTACAATGTCAGATAAATTAGTTATCTTTTTTTTGATACAAATCTGACAGATTGTTAAAATGATTTTTAATACATTTCAAAGACATTCATTATTGAATCTTACTTTCGGAACGGCTTTCAAGTTGACGGAGAATGGACCTATTCGATTCCTCCTTGTTTTGTGGAATTTCGAGAGAGGTATCCCAATGAAATTACATATTACATACCGAAAATTTTATGCTTTGGTTAAGAATATAGTCAGCAATTTTCGAGAAACTGGAAGTGTTGGAAGGAAAGAAGGGTCTGATAGGCCGAAGAAGATAGTACGCTTTAATTGAAACTGTAAGACAACGAATTGACGAGGCTCCAAAAACACCAATTAGACATTTATGCCAGCCAGCAAGTTGATGATTTAAGTTACGGTACATGCCACAGAATATTGAGACAAGCTTTGCATCTGCATCCTTACAGATTTATTTTCGTTCAGGAGCTTTTAGAACAGGATTATCCAAAAAGAGTTCAGTTTTGTCGTTGGTTTTTGGATAATCTCAATGACGAGCAGTTAAATTTAACCTTTTTTTACCGACGAAGCCTGATTTTACCTTAATGGGTATGTTAATTCACAGAATATGCGGATTTGGAGTAACGAGAATCCACACGTTACAATTAAAGCTTCCACAGAAAATAGGAGTCTGGGTTGGAATGAGTCTTCGTACATTAGTTGACCCAATATTTTTCGAAGGCACGCTAATTGCAGCGAGGTACAGGAACGAATTATTCCAATCTTTCTTAAATGAACTTCACGATGTTGAGCTACGGGATGGTTTTCTGCAACAGGATGGCGCAACAGCTCATGCAGCTGCAGATACAATTTCTTCTTCTTCTTCTTCGTCTTCTTCTTTCTATGGCCCTATTTGAAAAACACCATTTTTAAAACTCCAGTTAATGATTTAAACGAACTGATACTTAGAATTGAAGAAAACTGTCAAGAAATTAACAACTCACCTCAATTGTTACAAAATGTTTTTGAAGGTATGAGAAGACGAGTTCAGAAATGCTTGGAGGAAGAAGGCAGACCTTTTCAACATTTGTTGTGATCATTACATTAGTTCAGGTTTATTCATTCCTTTTAGTGTTTTTCAATAAACGGTTTCTGCTCCTAAAAATGACGTTTCATTATTATTTAATTCTAGCTAACACAACCTAACCTGAAATTGAAATTGTAAACATTCCTTTAGTCTAGAAAAGACGTGGCTTTTCATTCCACAGCTCGCTGAGGATCAGCTTTTTTTGGATCTCTTGATATAACACTATAAAAATATCTATGACGTATATCGGCTATTTTGATGTCGCTAGTATAGCACTTTAACAAAGCGTTTTGTACAGCAACGCTGTAGTTCTGTCTTAACAGAAATGCCCTAAAGAATACTATAATATATTCCCGTTCGAGCTGCTTTCCTATACAGGTATAATTAAATTTCAACGGACAGAAGGCCAGGATCCTGGCTATTTCTTTTCAGTTTCGTAGATATTCCCTGTTTCATTTTCTTAATTGCTCTGCGCCTCTTTATTTTGTATGCTCTTTGATAGAAGTTTTAACTTTAAAAGGTTTAACTTACTGAGTTGGACCGGACTGTTTATAAAGGTATCCCTCTTATAAGGTTTATTTTATTACGAGAATTTATGTTTTGGTAGGAAAGAATTTTTTAATTTGCATCTAATACATGCAATACTTTTAGTTATAATCTATTCACGATTGATGTGCCATCCAACAGGCTGTGAAAATCTGGGGGAATGTGTGGTATCATTAAAATTTGTCAATTAATTAAGTTGGGTTATGTTAGTTTTTCTTGATGGAGGTTATGTTTTTTGAAAGCAGGCAATCTTGCCAGTGAAGCTTGTTTGTTCATTTAACGTCCGCCTATTGCTGTTTAATATTGATTTATAATACTTAGATATAATAATGATTTCATTATAAATAAAATAATAACTATAATTTAAATGTTGTCGTAACACATACCAAATACATATTGCTGTTCTTTTTACACGAGAATTCTAACTCAAATCGTATGTATACACAGCATATTCCACGCCATTCTTTGTTGTCCTATATTTAGGTCTTGCAGCAAATTAAGAAGAATTAACGTCCATGCCGCTCATGTTTCAAATTGATATTATGGTATCCAGTGGTTGACTGTTTGTCTCTGGTGCTAAGAGATCCAAGTTCGTATTCCACTGAGGTCAGTGTTTTTCTCGGGCGAGATAAAAACTGTAAAACACTCATTCACAATTTAGATGCCAAAGGAATATCCCCTACCTGATTCCACATTCATGCTATCACTAGAAGTATCTGAATCATCGGCAACCTCCGATTCTGAATCGAATTCCCCAATTGAAATAATGAAAGGAGGAATATTTCCAAACGTTAGATTTCCCATATGTTTTGTCCAGTCTTCCGAAATAAGTTTTTCACAGTGCTCACAGAAATTTTGCCACATATCGGGGGTACATTTTGAAAGAGCCTCACGCCATACATTTGCAACCTTGTCTTTCGATTTTGGCTGCGAATTTATGTGCTTATTGTAATAGGTCTTACAAAACCCCCACGCCATTTCAACTGGCATTGACAATGGCAATCGAAGAAGCTCACAGTTGCGCATTTCCAAAATTTCGTCAGTTACGTATCTTTTATTTCCGTCTGCTGTAAAAGGTTTAATTAACTCCCAAAGTTTTTTCTTAGTAATTTTGCCCTGAATTTCGACATTGTGGTGGTTAACCAACCATTCCTGCAATACACCTTTTTTGCAAGAAAATATGGTCGGCTTGTCAATCTGCACTGAATGATAAGGTGCGTTGTCCATAACCACGACAAATTTTCCTTGCAACTTGTCCAAAGCAGGAATCAGCTGATTAACGAACCAATTTTGAAAAATTTCCCCATTCATAGTTTTATGATAGTCCCTGTCGTTGTTCTTTGAGTCTAGTAACATGTCACACCCTTCCAAAAAGCCTAAATTACATCCCGCATTCAAAATCGTGAACCTCTTCCCCTCACTTTTAATTTTGGCTGGGTTACTTTTAAGATCGGTTTCGTGTACCCATTGACGACTCGCGGATCCATTTTGGTAGATCCACGTTTCGTCTAGGTACACGAGTGTCACATTTTCACTAGAACTTTGATATTGGAGAAATTGTTTCAAAAATTTAAATTTGGATGAAACGACGTGTTTTTGTTCACATAAAATTTTGCGTCCATTCACCATTTTGTGTTTGTAAACCATTGATTTAATAATTTTGAATAAAGTAGCCCTGCCCCCCTTGCATTCCAAATTTTCGCGAGAGTCAGCCAAGAGTTTGTCGAAAGTAAAATGTTCATTCTTCAGATAATACTGCCAAATTTCGTTGCAAATCTTTTCTAAACATGTAATTTAAGAAAACGTCCGTCTTAGCGCGTATATTACAAATGGAAGATTTCAAAACGTCCTGTCCTTGTGATAAAATGTCCCTTATAGAACGCTCAGACACCTAAAATTATAAGTAATTTGCAATTGCATATTTAAGAAATAATACGTGCTTACCCCAAATATATCAAATAATCGATTTATAATCGTAAATCGTGTGAAGTCTGGCCTATCTCTTTTATAATGGTTGAAAGCTTTCACAATTTGCAGTTTAGTAACTTTGTTAATAACTTTCACCATTCTGACAATTAAGTAGGTTTAAGATATTATGTGTTTTATTAATTCTAAACTTACTAGATTATTTCAGAAAAGTAGGGGACCCTAGAGCTGGCAACAGGGCAATTTCATTTTGACATTGCTAGAAATCAATCAAATAATATTTCAGAAATGCAACTTAAGAAAAAAAAACACATCCTGCTGGATGGCAAATCAATCGTGAATAGTGTATAGTTTGTTAATTCAAAGTGTTTGACTACATATAAATCTCTATATAATAAATGAAGGTAAATTGAAAATATAGATAGATAAATAGAGGAGAAATTTTGGTTTATAATTGCGTAAAGAAATGCAGGTAAATAGTTGATTGAAAATTATAAAAGTCGTGTAATGTGTGCTAAGACAAAAACCTGTAATATTATACAACACATTAAGTATTTAAATTTAACCTAACTTTAATATGTGATTGACTAACCTTCGTTCTTGATTAATGATTCGCGTCTTGTTTCCATTGAAATTTGCCAGATTTTTAGTTTCTGCGAAATACAGTTGAACTAGGCACGAATCAAAGATTCGATTAACTTAGGTTTGTTGTAGATATGTTGTTTGATATCCATTGGCACACTTGTCTTACCGATATTCTTGGTTTTTTTCTATGGCATGGAGCGTTATCGTCCTGGAAGATAAACTTTTTCCCCAGAGTGATTTTTCGAACTGGGTAGTAGGTTATACTACAATTCTTCGAGGTATTTTGTAACTTTCACCATCTCAAAGACGACATGTAGTTAACCAACTCTTTGAGCAAATATGCAACACCACACCATTACAGTGGTTGGGTGTATTAATTGTTAACCTACATTTTGGTGATCAAATTGATTAGTATAGTCTGCTTACAGCAATACTAAGTCCAGCTGTCAATTGACTTGCATCGTAAGTTTACTAATTATGAAAAAATAGAGTTGTTGTTTATTTTTGGTAATGCTGGGGAAATGGTAATTGGTAATTTGCTAATTCTAGAAGATGCACGCCTAGAACGATTACGAATGTGGAGAATAAAAGATTGGAATTTCAAATCGACTCGACAAAAAGTAACTATGATCCATTTCTAGGCTATAAAAAAAACATAATCTCTGTTGCTGTGATATACAATGCGGTCGTAAAAAGTCCTCCCCCTACTAACTTTTGAATGACTTGATATTTTTTCACAAAATATTTTGTGTGCTTTAATGTGAGGCTAAATACTACTTTTTAGTACATATTTAAATTTTATAACATTCAAAATGGCTAGGCGTCATTTTGAAATATTTTTTTTAATGGCAATGGGGGTCGAGTGACACCTCATTTGAAAGGTCTTTTTGAGTAGAGTATAATTCTATATTTTGGGAAAATTTTATAGATTCAAAAACAAATGACAGTTCCAAATGATCTGTTTCTGATACTAAGCAAATCGCTAAAAAATGTAGGAGGCGAAACAACAGAAGTAAAACAATTAGTTTTTCTGTTCTGTCACTTTAATTCACTTATTGTGTTTGCTCACGTTGAATACTGAATGTTAAAACCAGGGATACTAACAATAATTATGGCGAATGTTTGAACTTAACAGAAAAAAACCGAAGCAGTTTTTATTTTTGCTGAAGCCAATCGAAACTTTCACGAAGCCGCAAGAATATTAATGAACGTTTTCCCAACCGTCCTATTTCGAGGGCGTATTTAAGAGAAGTTGTACAAAAATTTATTAACACTGGAAGTGTGCAAAACAGGAAAAACCCTGGACGACCCACAATTTCAGAAGACAAACAAATTCAGATAGTCGGTGAAATGGTAGTACATTATCAGCAAGATGTTCAAACGTTCGGTGGTCAGGATATCGCCGGTGAGGATACATTCTCCGATATTCTACCACAGCTGTACGAGCATTCCCGCTGCACAAGCCATATACAAAATGAATTTCTGCATATTTACGTGCAGAAAAACGCTCCATCATTACCACACTTATAAAACAACAATAATTCACGTTCGAAACACTTTTTGTCACATCAAATTAGCATTTGTTTGACTTATTTTCTATTACGACTGATTTAACAGAACAATGATAAAAGTAAAGAAATCCTTTGCAACTAGATAACGGTTGGAAATAAGACATAGGTTTATTAACATTTTTGGCTTTGTGTAGCATCCCACATCACACCCTTCAGGTTAGGCCACACCCTTTCATCACCCTGTATATAAAAGGTTTCCTGAACAAAAATGTTTTACTGATTTATTTATTTCTAATACCACTGTACATATTTTGCAAGCTAAAGGTTATCGTTCTGGTAGCTACATATATTTAACATTCTTTTTAATTATACAAAGTGTACAAGATAACAGACCAAACGTAGTTGTTAAGGAACATCTTATATATTACAGCATTTATAAAATCGTCGATAAATGATGCAACTAATTAATCAAATTGGTTTTAGTTTGCTGAAAATCTTTATTGGTTTCTAATCTTGAAAACTACACAGATTGCAAATATATTTAAAAACCATATCTTGAACTGTTTTTGAAATAATTGCATTAAATCGTTCTTTTATAAACAACTGATACCTCAAATATATTATAAAATTAGTTATTGGGGCTTGTTAAGTCGAAATACATTTTTTCCCAACGGGTATATCTTCTGTTTATTATTTACGAATTACTCTGTAGAACTCAATATGGAAGATTGGTGTAATTCGGATTCAATTATGATGTTATTTTACTATAATTTACATTTAATACATACATAAAACTTCTGTATTACAAAAAAAGTAAACATAATCTACTTACAAATAACTGAAATTAAAACATTCTCGTATATGTTGAATAATTTGTATAAGATTTTTTGTTGTTCTGGCACTTGTATACAGGGTGTATTAAAACGTCCGGCTAATAATTATTACACCACGCAATTATACTAATCACCAGTTTAGATTCGGCGTCAATGTATGGGCTGGAATTATCTGAAAAAGACTAATAAGGCACACATTTTGCCATTTTCGTCTATTAAACGCCGAAAATTTTGTCTACTTTTTAAACAACGACTTTCCGGGTTTATTGGAAGAAGTACCGTTACTTCTCAGGAGACAGATGTGGCCTCAGTTCGATGGAGCTCCAGCCCACTGGGGGCTTCAAACTAGGGATTGGGCAAACTAAAACTTTCCAGAGCGGTGGATCGGGCGCAATGCTCCGATATCATGGCCCGCAAAAAGCCCCGGCCTAAATGTCCTAGATTTTTTCTTTTTGGCATTTTAAAAGCTCTTGTTTATGAAGTAGAAATTGAAACCGAAGAACAACTACAGGTGCTCATTTTGAACAGCTATTGTAACCAAAAAGGAGTTAAATTTAAATAAAACGTATTTAATCTTGAGTTCTAAATTATTTCAATAATTTTAGAGGATATCCATGAAAAACATGGTACACATACTTGATTTAATTGCAGATTCACAAACATATACGATCAAGGGTAACTAAATGCATGTCTCTTAGCTTTAAATTGTACAGCGTTGCCAAATTAAAAAACGTTTAAGTGCTTATAATTTAAAGACTCTTCGTTTAAGACCAAATTGGTGTTAGAGATTTTTGCTTGTTTTTCAACGTAGAATAGCGTGGTGTAAATATTATTCGCACGTTTTAATACACCTTGTATGTTTATACGAGGCTTGTTAAGCTGAAACCCATCTTTCATCAACTTAGCCTTGAATGCAATAATTCAAATGACGTTTGTTAATGTTGATTGATTGTTGATTTGAAAGAGCGAGATCTAGTTAGTAGTGTTTATAAGCAACACATTAATAAGTTTCTGGCGTTTGAAATTGATTCTGATTCTTAAAACTTCAATTTTGAAGTGGCGTTTGTTGTTCTTCGTTCAAGTTTGATCAGCGTGCGGTCCTACAATTTTTATGCGCCGAGGGTGTGCAACCATTGCAGATTCATACGCGAATGCAAGCAGTGTATGGAAACCCATGTATTGCGTACCCAACTGTGAAGGAATGATTCCGAAAATGTAAGAATGGAAAAAAGGGGATATGGATGAGCCGTGACCAGGTGCACGGTGTACTGCATTAACAGAAAACAATATGGCACGCCTTATTAGAGAAAATCGTCGAATTTCAATTAGAGCAATTTCAGAAATTACTGGTGCTAGTGTAGGATCTGTCCATAGTATTGTTTGTAATCTGGGTTACAGCAAAGTTTGTTCCCAATTGATTCCTCGTTTCTTGTCTAATGAATAAATTTGGTGAAGGACTTATCTCCAGAGGTGTTCCTCAACCAAGTTACTTTATTTAGTCCACGTTCCTACTGAAGATGGCAGCTTGGTTGGCGAAATACGTGTTTAGGTTAAATATCGCAGTGGTAAAGGGTTTTCCAAAGTTTATATACTTAAACCACCGTTTCCAATCAATCCTATCTTATTTAAAATTTAAGTAAGCAAACAGTGGGACTTATGGTAGTATTGTCATAAATAGGCGACATTCTTCAAATTAATTAACTTAAAGAAAAATTGTTTTTGGTTGGCTTGCGTCCATCAATTTTAAAGGAATACAACCTAGTTGGCCAAATTTTGTATAACTAAAATGACATAAAATACTCTAATATTAAATTTATGTAAATTAAGAACCACTTTTTAACTCTAACTTGACTATATTTGGGGGCTTTACAAAACAGTCAGTCGAAAAAGTAGCTGATCCCGCGGCTCCAGGGAAATTAAGCTGTCTGTCAATCAGAATCTCTCCTGACATTGAATAGCAATGTTAAAATTAGGAACATTTTTTGTCAGGGAGATAAGGCCTAATATAAAACGAATAAGATTAATGTAAAGCAAATCTACAAGTGAAATAAACGATTTTCAAACTCTAACTTATGCACTGCTGATTCCAGAAGCAATTTTACGTTCTTGTATTAGTTAAGGTAAACGCAAAGAAATAATCAGGCACGGACATAAGAAAAACCTATTCCAATGCTAATACATACTAAATAGAGGGAAACGCAGAAAACATTAATTAGAACACCGCAATTACACGGTTCAAATCATTGCTTAATGCGACCATTAAGAGGCATACAGACAGCAAAACAGGGCGAAAGAGAAAGAGGAGGAAAATGAAAAAGAAAGAAATCATGAAATAGGTGAGCGGCGTTAATCCTCTATATTCCCACATACTTACGGAATAAACTTTAGGTAAAGTATTAAAACCTACAAAATATACATAATCAGAAATGAATTATGTGGGTGTATGGTATTTAAAAACATTTTACACTAATGACAATTTAAATATATTTCTACAGAGAAAATGGATATATTGATTCATGAATTTGCATGGCGACGATGAAAAACAGTCTCTTGCGGGAAATTGAATGTGTTAGAAAATTGATAATTTTAACCTTTCCTATGTAAAGAAGAAAATTGAGAGAGCAGTTATTGCAAAAATTGAATTTCTGCAACACAGGGTTGCAGAAAATGGCTTGTTATTTTTCACTTACTGAATTTGAGCACAAGTGGTAAATTTGAAATGTTAAAAAGAACATTACACACTTTACGTTAAACATTTAACATTTATTGGCATACAGTACATTTTCCGTTTATGTGTTCTAGGTTCAGCAGATGCTGTTACATAAATATATATAGTCCGACTAACTTAAGCGAGCTCGTGGACAATGAGATCGCGAATATAACGAGCGTTTACGAATTAAACGATTTGCGTTGTTTACTGTACTGCATTTCATGCTTAAAACGATTAGTTCGTTCCCAAACCAGCAAAAATTTAAATATTTTTAGAATTTCTAGGCTGTATGAAAATATTTATCTCTAAGCAACATTGGTATCGATATTTACGTGTTGCAAATGGTCTTCTACTGCACTTTAGATAATCGTAAAATTTATTACAATTTTCTGGAATTGGAACTCTGTTTATTGTATTAAATTCTTGTATTGACAAAATAAATATAAATTTTGGTAACTGCTGTGTAGCCTTTAAATGTTTGCGCTGGTTAACTGAACAAGGCGAAGGATACAAGGTAGTAAACATGAACTTATAGAATATGGATGCAACAAGGAAGTGAATTAAATGTTATCGAATTATCTAAGTTTTTTCTTATAAAACATTAAACAACTTTAACAATTAAATGACAAAGTTACATGAAATACATAGTAAGATCTAATTTAACAAAGCACTTTCAAACGGAACCACTTTTTCACTTGCTTATTTTTTTCTGGTGTTGGTAAAATTTACTAGATGATATTAGGATGATATTCCTGTACCCAGCTAATTTCAAACTTGAACTTCAAAACGGAAGTCCATCACTTTTCCTTTTTTCTAAGTTCCTCACAGAAAAACTTTGGACTGAGTATCTTCGTATTCGTAAAATTGTTTCACAAGGCAATTAACCCAAATATTACTTACTGCTTATTACTGCTGATGTTCAAATATACCAATAAACTCACAAATACGTCGGACCTTTATATTTTCTTTTTAAATTGTTAACCCCAAACTTGCTTCACGTTTCAAATTGTTGTTGATTCGATGTTATTTATTTGTTTTAATTTATTTTAAATGAAATTCGATTGCTACTCTAGTTGCAGTTTCAGAATAAGATGCGAATATCTTCCAAATAATTAACAGGTATAAAACTTTCGTTCAACTTGTAGATGATTCCTAACCGCAAATACAAG
>JABXWE010016926.1:0-33115 GCA_014611495.1 Limonius californicus | reverse complement strand
TGTTGTGTTGGAATAGTTTGATGATAAATACCTATTCCCTTGATATTTTCAGTGTTGTCGTGGGATAGTTTGATGGATGATCGTCTCCTTGATCTTTTTAGTGTTGACTTGGAATAGTTTGATGAAAGATCATTCTCTTGATCTTTTCAGTGTTGTGTTGCAATAGTTTGATGATAAATACCTATTCCCTTGATATTTTCAGTGTTTTCGTGGGATAGTTTGATGGATGATCATCTCCTTGATCTTTTTAGTGTTGTCTTGGAATAGTTTGATGAAAGATACTTCCCTTGATCTTTTCAGTGTTGGGTTGGAATAGTTTGATGATAAATACCTATTCCTTTGATATTTTCAGTGTTGGCGTGGGATAGTTTGATGGATGATCATCTCCTTGATCTTTTTAGTGTTGTCTTGGAATAGTTTGATGAAAGATCATTCTCTTGATCTTTTCAGTGTTGTGTTGGAATAGTTTGATGATAAATACCTATTCCCTTGATATTTTCAGTGTTGTCGTGGGATAGTTTGATGGATGATCATCTCCTTCATCTTTTTAGTGTTGTCTTGGAATAATTTGCTGAAAGATCATTCTCTTCATCTTTTCAGTGTTGGGTTGGAATAGTTTGATGACAAATACCTATTCCCTTGATATTTTCAGTGTTTTCGTGGGATAGTTTGATGGATGATCATCTCCTTGATCTTTTTAGTATTGTCTTGGAATAGTTTGATGAAAGATACTTCCCTTGATCTTTTCAGTTTTATTTTGCAATAGTTTGATGAACAGTGCATCTTCCTTTGATCTTTTCAGTGTTGTCTTGGAATAGTTGGTAAAAATACTTTATCCGTTCATCTTTTCAGTTTTATCTTGGAATAGTTTGATGGAAAATACTTCTTCCCTTGATCTTTTCAGTGTTGTATTGGAATAAGTTGATGGAAGATCTTTCCCTTGATCTTTTCAGTGTTGTCCTGGAATAGTTTGATGAAATATCCTTCCCTTGAGCTTTTCAGTGTTGTTGTGGAATAGTTTGTTTTTGCCTCCGTAGAACTTAAACATACAACGGTAGCAAATTTGCGTTCACCAAAAGGAATGTAACAAGCCTGCTTGTATATTATAAATCTAAACATTTAAGTAAACTGTTTGCGAAATATCAATAATTTTAATGGAACTGCTTTTAACCTGATCAACTCAAGCAGCATCATTAAAGAATGCAGCCCGGACGGGTATATGAACCCAGTGTTTGTGTACAACTTTTACCGTACAGGAAACTCGATGATATTGGCGCCAGGTCATGTTAGAACGGCTGGCGCCATAATGATTAATACTCCACTTGTCTAGTTATTTCTGCTTTCCAGCTCTACTTCTGCGCGGATTACAAATAAATCTCGTACTGCACTTGCAGGTTTTGCAAATGCACTTCTAATTGACTTTCTATTCTGGATGCTAATTTGAAGAATAATTAGGCTCGCGAATGCCAATGAGTAGAGCCATCATGCGGTTTCAGGCCGTAAAATTGAGTCTGCAGTCTGCTGTAGCATTGAAATCTCCACGTTTAGCTCGTCAAAACGAAATGGTTGAATAAATCCGTGTGAATATACCTTCTAACCGGAAGTACGAGTATTATAATAATGGAACCTACCGGAAACTGATTTGATCGACCAGCACAAATGGGAATTTCCACATATCCATTGATGTTCTAATGGGAATACGTGACAGCTAATTGAAATTATAATACGAAATGGACTAAATATTGAATGATTTAATATATAAAAACTAATTATTTGCTATACATTTCTAGCTTTTATTAAATTTAAAGTTTTTAATATTATTCTGAAAATTGTGAAATATCCTACAATTATTATAACTGAAAGTTTCCTGAATCTTGCGTCATTTTGGCGTTATAATTAATTAATTGTTTATTATTTCTAAACTGATTTTAATTTATTGGTTGATTTTTAAGTAAACTTATGCTCTACTTAGGTTTATATTTTTTAAATTATAATTCTAAAGGTTATATGATTGCCGCAGAAGAAAATCAATTTGTTCATAATGTGTTGATCTACAAAAATTCCACTTTCTGTTTTAATTGTAAAATATAATTATACTGGTTTATTAAACACAATGTATAAGATATAAAGCTTTCCCTTTTCCAGTTTTCCGTTATTTTAAACCATGAGAACAGTTAGGGAAATGAGAAAAAAATTATTCCTATATATTTACTAGACTATGAATTTTGAAACAAAAAGGAAATATGAAATAAAGTAATATTAGCATTATCGTTTCTATTCCAGTCTCCGCGATCTACTGGATATATATAAAATCACCAGCTTGTAGATATAGCAAAACAAGATTAATTTGTTCAAGTAAAAGCATAGTATGAGCTACTGTGTATGAACTATACGTAAATTTATTCCACAATTATTAGATATTTGGATAAAAGAAACATACAGTACTGTCCATTATTTTAATAACAATTTGCTATCACTTTAGGAAGACCTTGATAAAAGAAGTGATAAATTATCTGTTACTATAACTGGTAGATTTGGCAGGAAAAAAGTTTACTTAAAAAAAACACAGGACTACATACAGTATTGAAGCAAAGGATTTGAAGATTTTAAAATGTTGGAAATCTTATTAGTTGCAAATAATAAAAAAAGGAAACTAAAACTATATTACTACGTTGTAGCTATCCAGAACACTACTCTAATGACACTGGGAACTGATTTGCAACTAATTAAAATTTAATATACCTAATATACTTACTGATTATTGCTTAATATTTGAGAGATGACTTTCAAGAACTTAGTACAACCTTCTATTTTCCAAGGTCACGTTGTTATTGTCTTTAAGAAGTTCATCGTATTTGACAGACCAGACTGGTAACAAGGGATGGCTAAAGAAGATGAAGTATTTGACAGACGGTTCTGATAAACCCGTATTACTTTGTTATGTATATCTTCAATCATTTCAGATCAATTAATCAATCATTTCTACACACTTTATGTGTACTTTCAAGGTCAAATAATTAAACCTTTTTACTACTATTTCAACACCCTTTTAAATTTAATAAGGTCATATTAAAAATGGCTTTAAATAACGTAGGCATATAAAGTTCATATTTTCATGTCATGTAGCTCTAATCTATCACAACTAGCAATATTTTTCTAAAATTATTAAATGCTATTTTAAATGTAAAGGCATATCATTATACGACAGTTTTGAATGGCCTAAATATAACTTGGAAGCTGATATTTTCAAGGTCGAGTCTCTCATTGTATTCGAAAGACAAAATCTTAAATTAAGGTCGTAATTGACAGACCTGAATGTAACCGTGATAGTTATGTGAACTCCCATTTGAAGTGTCATTTTAACATAACCTTGGAATACATGATACCAAGATTATGTTGCTTTACTGTTATCGTTTCTATGATGTTATTGCAACATTGTTTCAAGTCAGTTTAAATTTAACAAAACATCATTAATTTATAAATGTATATTATTTGAATATTTTAGTTCTTAAAAATCATCAAGGTCATGTAGATGGAATATATTATTTCTAAGTAATCTGCTTCTAATAAAGCCGGAAGCACAGTATGTACCTAATATTAAAAACAAATTTACTTTAGTTATCCAAACAGAAACTTGAAGTGATTTTGAAGGATCTCGCTAATTGCATTTCGAAGTTAAGATTTAGAAGAAAAATGCCTCTTGGTAATTGTTTCATACAAAAATCGACGTATTGATATATGATTTATTTAAAAGTAAAACAGTTCATAGAATTCTGGATACTAGAGAGCTACTAATTAGACATCGATTGATGACGTGTAGCGTATAGTCATGCGTTAGTACTTTGTTTAAAGTCCATTTAATTATTTGCCTTACATGCATTTTAGAACTTTGTAGGTCTTAATTTTAAATTCTTTTAAGTTTATAAATACAATACAATACAAGTTCGACCAGGTTATGGAAAAATGTGAAGGACTTCAAACGCGAGTTACGGATTTAGAAGTGGAGAATATAGAATTATCTAATAGAGTAGATCACTTGGAGCAATACAGTCGTCGTAATAATATTAGAATTTTTGGAGTAAAAGAAGAAAAAGGGGAAAATGTAGAAGACATCGTACTGGAGTTATTCGACAAAAAGCTGGCACTGAAGATTGAACCCGAGAATATAGACCGCTGCCATAGAGTTGGTGCCATTAAAACGCCAAATACTAAACCCCGAGGAATAATTGTTAAGTTTGTAAGTTATCGGTACCGTGATTTGGTGTTTAGAAGCAAGAGAAAGTTAAAGGGGCAAAAAGTCGTTATTAAAGAAGATCTAACGAGAACGAGGATGGATATTATTACATGTGCCGCTGAACAATTTGGTTTTGTTAACGTTTGGTCCAAGGACGGAGTAGTTTACATCAACAACAATGGGAAGATTATGGCGGTAAAAACCATGCAAGAGTTGGAGCGATTAGCTGCGAAATGAGTGACTGTCATACGTACCCATATTATGTGAATACGCTTAGGGCACCGTGTGCTTGTCTTTTTTATTCTCTCTGTTTTTTACCTATCTACGTTACATATTATTAATTTTCATTTATTTTTAATTATTTTCTTTTTTGATCTTATAAGCAATTAATCGTTTACGTCTGCCTGAAGTGTCTCAATCTATGAAACAACAGGTTCTTCAAGTTTATTATCAAAATGTACGGGGACTTCGAACTAAAACGAGTGGTTTTTACAGAAACGTGTGTGCGGCGGGGTATGATATGATAGCCTTATCTGAAACGTGGCTCGAGCCGAGTATTTCTAATTCTGAGTTGTTCACAGATGATTATGATGTATACAGATGCGACAGAAATCCGGAGATAACAGGTAAAGTAAGAGGCGGGGGTGTGTTAATAGCTGTACTAAAAAAATATAAATGTAAACATCTTAATTTTGTCAATATTGGCCTGGATTCAGTCTGGGTATCCATTAACTTACGTGGTGAAAAATATGTAATAAATGTAGTATATATTGAACCCCATTCTCCATTGATTAATTATGAATCTTATTTTAATACTGTTACTGATTACGTAGAACTTAATAACATGAATATTATTATAGTAGGGGATTTTAATATACCTCTTATCACTGGAACACAGTTTAATCTTTTGCATGGTAATAATTTTACTAAAGCACTTCTAAATTTTATAAATGTAAATAATCTTACATCGTTAAACAATGTACCTAATACTAATGGCAGAACATTGGATTTGGTACTGTCTAATTTAGATATGAACATTGAAAAAGATGATCAACCTTTAGTTCCAATTGACGTTTTTCATCCTGCACTTATATCGTCCTTCAAAACAATCGTATGTCCTGCAAACAATAAATCCAACTCAATTGTCTTTTGTTATAACTTTAGGAGGGCAAATTTTTTGAGAATGTATGAACTGTTGAGAGACGCTGATTGGAGTGTGCTTGAGAGTTTTGTTGATGTAAATAAATGCGTGGATAAATTTTATGCACTTTTTTATAACGTATTAAACATAACGGTGCCCACTGTTAACCGTTCAAGTAGAAAGAAATATCCGGTTTGGTTTTCCGTAGAAGTAAAGGAAATGCTGAGATTGAAAGATTATCATCGATTACGTAAAACTAATTCGAATTACCACTTTCACGAATTTAAGCGACTCAGAGCGCTAATAAAAAATAAAATTGAGCAAGATTACAAAAAATATTTAAACGAGGTGCAGGATGGACTAATAAATGATGTGAACAACTTCTGGAATTTTGTAAACAATGCCAAATCCAATCGTAAGTTTGCTAATGAATATAAATATAACGATAATAACTTTGATCAAGAATCTGCCCCGACTGGATTTGCTACTTTCTTTGAATCAGTCTATGGGGAGGAATCAAAATATGTAATTAACTGGCACTCAAATTTACCCCGTGAAAATTTAGATATGTTAATTATAAATGATTTGGGTATAGATGAAGTAGTAAAGGCTTTTAGACAATTGAAACCAAAAAAATCTGCGGGTCCAGATAACATTCCACCTTACATCTTCAAGGCATGTGTTGATAGTTTAGCATATCCCCTAACTATCATATTTAATTTGGCCATAAAAACAAATACATTTCCTAGCATGTGGAAGACGACAAAAGTGACACCTGTTCATAAATCAGGAAGTTTGCAAGACATTTCCAACTACCGACCTATATCTGTCCTCTCGGCTCCAGCAAAGATTTTTGAGCATGTCATTTATAACAGATTATATAAGCATGTCGTACCTATTATACGAGATGAACAACATGGATTTGTTAAATCCAAATCGGTTCAGACGAATCTGGTATTGTTTGTCAATTACATCACTGATGCGTTTGAAGCTGCCTCACAGGTTGATGTAATATACACAGATTTTTCAAAAGCATTTGATCGAGTTGATCATGACATTTTGTTAGGCAAACTTGTAAATTGTAATTTGTCACAACCCTTAATATCTTTTTTCGTAACTTATCTACAAAATAGATTGCAGTATGTTAATATAAATGGAATTTGTTCTGAAACATATAATATGCCATCTGGAGTTCCACAAGGTAGCAATCTAGGACCTCTTTTATTTCTAATTTTTATTAATGATATAACTAAACGCATAAAATATAGTAAATGTTTGTTATTTGCCGATGACTTAAAAGTTTTCAAAAATGTGATGAATTTAAAAGAGGCGGAGATGTTGCAAAAGGACTTAGAAGAACTTGTGAACTGGAGTCACGAGAATAAACTCTATTTCAATGCTGGAAAATGTAAAAAAATGTCATTTACCCTTAATAATGCGCAATACATGAATTCTTACATGATGAATAATAATCGCTTACAACAAATCGAGACAGTGTGCGATTTGGGAGTTACTTTCACCAAAACCTTAAATTTTCAAACACATCTAGACAATATTATTAGTAGTAGCATGAAGAATTTGGGATTTATAAAAAGGCAGTGTTCAAATTTTCATAATGTACAAGCTATAATTACACTTTTTAACTCCCTGGTGCGGTCGAAGCTGGAATACTGTGTTATAGTCTGGGATCCTGGTGGTATTATGCAGAGCAGAAATATTGAAACTGTTCAGAATAAATTTCTGAAATATTTGTATTTTAAAAGATATAACAGGTATCCTAGTTTCGAATCGTACCATGTAATTAGACAGGAATTCCAAATAGTCAAACTCGCACAGAGGCGTGTTATGCTGTGCACTATGTTTCTGTATAAACTACTCAACAGGAAAATCAATTGCTCCGATTTATTATCGTTAATCTGTTTTTATATACCGGCTTACAGATCTAGAAACCAAATACTTTTTCATATTCCTACTAGTAGAAAAACTCAAAATAAAAGATCGCCTATTGTCAAAATTTGTGCTGAATTTAACAACATTAATGCAAATTATCAAATAGATTTATTCTCAATGACCGAATGTAAATTTAAAAGAAAATTAATTGAAATTCTTAATGAGCAGCTATGGTAGGACTGAGCGATTTATTGCTGTTTGGATTATTTGTTTTTATATATATTTATTTTGGGGGGTTGTTCTTTCTTTTTGTTTTCTTTTTTTCTTTCTTTTCTTCTCTTCTCTGTTTGCAAGCCAACGATGGTATATTGTTTTATTTTAGTTCTTTTAACAGAACACTGTAATTAGGCAATGCCTGTTTTGTTCTGGTAAATAAATAAATAAATAAATAAATAAATAAATAAATCTCCAAGAAATTGCCTTTTGGTACTTTGAGTTTGACAGAACCATACCTGCTCTATATTTTTGCAATTAATCCAATAAATTCAATTGAAAAATGTATCGTTTGATTTGTGGTTTTTCGATCTGTTCTCCAATTTAACCGATTTCAAGAAAGTAAATGTTTTGTTGAATACATTTTGAAAGTTTCTAGTTTTATTGTGCTTCTAAAGTATTCTTGTGTTTCAACAGTAACATCCCGATTTTTCGATGAAATGGGGTTTGAATTTTCAAATTAAGATAATTTTTCATTATCTTAATTGTACTAGCACGAATTAATTATCATCAGATGTTATGTGTGTGAAGATTGTGTGACTCAGTACTAATCACGATATATTAATCGTATCAGAAACAGTCGCGATTTTAACTTACATACGAATGTGATGTAGCTGCAATAATAAAAATAAACAGTAACAAACGTATAATTTAAACTTTCTCTAAATGTAATTTAAATTACTCAACGAATACGAAACTCAGAATTATAAGATGGATTATAATTGATATTTTAGTCGAAGCAATGAGCTAATTAATAAAATAATGTTAGTTTTTGTTTAAGTCTATTAACTGAAAAAATAGGAAAGAAAATTAAATGTTCTGATGGGCCAACTACAATGTGAGTAACGTATTCATCATTCATAGAACAAGAATTTGTTGAAATAACATTCTTGTCAACCTTATTACTGAGCAATAATTAAACAGTAAAAACGAAGCAGAATCACTATAATACACTAAATTTGACTTTCTTCAAAATGAATTGAATCCTAGAGAAGCCATTTTACTAATGAATAATTTTATTTATAGTTTACAGTGTAATAGTTTTGAGAAGCTTACAAAAAAATGACAACTCTGTTGTCGTTTTTAGTTATTAGGCAGCATTAGTGTTTCTGCTGTAAGTTCGGTATACAGTCTGTCCCAAAACATGCCGGCAATACTTCAAGTATAAATTCCAGAACTTATTGAGAGTGGAAAAGTCCACATAAACATATGTCCTAAACGTAACCGTTAACGAGTTACTGTTTATTTCATAATTTATGTGGCTAAAATTTTAGTTCAACAGATTTCTGAAATACTGATCTAGTTACCATGATCGCGTCTTCTGTTTGGTAGCATTTGAACATCGTTTTTAACAAATTATTGTTTGTAACTTGTTAGTTTATTACCGTGATACTGAAGTTATAGGCTGGTAAAAAAAACAAGTGATTCACAATGCCAATGATATTTTTAAATGAAGAATATGCAGATATTCATTATGTTTACTGTCTGTGTGATGGAAATGCTTTAGCAGCACAACAAGACTAACGTAGAAGATATGCCAATAGAAGACTGCCCACGCGTGCAGTTTTCTTTAATTGACATCGTCAGCTGGGGGAACATGGCACTTTCAATGCAAGACATGCAGTCGGCCAAGGAGTTGTCCGTAGATCCATAAACGATGATGAACAAGTTTTTGATTTATTACAAGGAGATCCGTCTTTAAGTGTGCGAAGAATTGCATTACGTACTGGAATATGTAGAAACTATGTTTGGAGAATAATAAGAACTGCTCGCTTACATCCATATCATCATCAAAGATTTCAAGTTCTAGGTAATGATTTTGAAGCTCGTTTAACATTTTGTAATGGGGTACAAAATAATCAAAACCTTCCGCATATTTTAATTATCATAATTTTCATGAATGGGCTGAAGAAAATCCTCATTTAAGAAAACGCTCGCATTTTCAACATAGATTTAGTGTTAATATGATAGCTGGTATTCTTATGATCGATCTAATGATCGTCTGATTGTACCATTTGAACTGCCATACCGTTTGAATGGTGCGAATTACGAATATTTTCTAGAAAACTCTTTATCCTTATTACTGGCAATGTGCCACTAAATATTAGACGTGGAATGTGGTATCAACACAATGGGGCACCAGCACATCAATGTCTTCGTTTTAGAGTTTGGCTTAACGTACATTTTCCGGGAAGATGGATTGGAGTTGGAGGACCCGTAGTGTGGCCACCGCGTTCACCGGATCTGATTCCATTAGATTTACAAGAATTACGCCATAGAATACAGCAGGCGGCCGTTATTATTAGGACTAACTCAGCAACCATATTAAGAAAACGCAGCGATTTCTTCTGCGACGTGCGGCTTTGTGTATCGAACACAATGGAGATAATTTTGAATATTGTTTGTATTAAAATAATAGAAATTTATCAAAAAAAAAGATTTATTTCATAAAATTCGTTCAACATAAATTTTAGCCACATAAATTATGATATAAACAATAACTCGTTAACGGTTATGTTTATATGAACTTTTCGACTGTAAATTAGTTCTGAAATTCATCATTGAAATATTGCCGGTACGTTTTGGGACAGCTATTCTTAAGTTCAGTTTGAGTAATTGCATAGATTGACGGATTTTCAAGAAATTACTTGTCCTTTAATGGCTCTATTATGTATTAAGTTGAACTATCAGATATAAATAGGATAAATTCTTTAATTGTTTCCGAGCTATACAATTTGTTTATTTTTTATCAATTATATTGTTGTAAATTTGTTAACGTTTTAACGAAACTTTTTTGTATGTTTGTGTTTTCTTTATATCATAGTTACACACATTCAGTACAATCTAAAGTAATGTATTAGTTACTTTTTACTTTCTAAATCACTTACGTAACACACGTTTACAGGAGAATTGACAAGTAAGAACATTCATGCTATGAAATGTAATATTTGCAATTAGTTTGTTTAAAATATTTTGTTAGCTATTTTATGATTTTCGAATTGCCTCATTTACTCCTGCTACTTAATCGCATTGAATTTATTACAAAATATTACTTACTTCTTTTTCTTAATAGGTCTTTAACCGGTTTTTTTTTCCGATTTTCAGGCCTGTTTTTGTGATCCAAGGTTTCTGCACACCTTCTTCAAAAATATATTAGCAAATAAATTAACAGAAAATTTCAATACAAGAGGTTCAAAGATGTTGATAAATATATACATAAAATGACTGTTTTAAAGTAACTTTACATGTAATTTTGTTTTCTAACCAACCACGCTGTTATCGAAGACAGACGTACTTAAAATCTTATCCAAGGTTTAAGCATACGTCATACAACTCTATATATGCGTTACATATAATGCTGTCCCAACAAGTATACAAAACATTTTCATTAAAAAAATTATGGCTCCTGTAATTATCAATAATATTATATAAAAATCTCAAATATGACATTTTAGTAGTTCAGTAAATGTTCAGATTGTCATATACGAGGCTTATTTAGAAGTTAAGGGGCATCATACAAAAATGTAAATTTGAAAAATGTATTGCTGGTAAAATATTTATCGATATAGTCACCATCTGAATTTATCATATCGTGCTACACGTTTTCGTATATCTTCGTCATAGATGGTTGCGGCGTGTGATGAAAACCAATGTTGTCGTTTTGAGATCGTTGTCATCGAGCAAACCGTCACGTGTTCTTCAAAAATTCTTAAGGTGGAGGAAAAAGTGGTGGTTACTTGGCACTAAGTCCGAACTGTATAGCAGGGCGGTTACAAATTTCCCAATTGAATGGCTCAATGAGTTGCACAGTACGAGCCGTTGCGTGCTGTGGGCGTTATCGTGCAGAAGCACGACTCCGTAGATGAGACATTCTCGCCTTCTGTTCTGAATCGCCTCTCTCACGATACCACCAGTAAATCAACCAACAATACGCCTTTCGTGTCCCAAGCAAAAGTAGTCATAAGCTGTCGGTATCGAGCGTTTGTTTAAACTTTTTGGCTGTGGGGTAACTCGCATACTTCCACTGCATTAATTGCTGCTTGGTTTCAACATCTGTGTACGATATCCAAGTCTTGCCACCAGTCACAATGTGATCCAGGTACTCATCGCCTTCACTTTGCCAGAAGGTTAGCGTAGAGGATATTTGTTGGTTGGTGTTTTGTGAACATCTGTGAACATCTTTGACACCCATAACTCGCAAAGTTTGTGGTACTGTAGTCGGTTCGTGACAATTTCATAAAGTACCGAATGTGAAATTAGAGGCCATTTCTGAAATATTGAAACATTGATCTATACTAATTTTCTTGTTTACTTTTTCCGCAAGATCGTCGTTGACAACACAAAGTCTTCGCTTTTCGTCGTGCATTTGTTTGGTTTGTTCTAATATTTCTTTTCTTTCTTTCATTCATGATGCCTGGATGCCGTAAAGTAAAAATGTATCTGTAGTTTTCTTCTTTCTCTATTTCCCATTTATGCCCTAAGGCGTTGGGTCCTCTATCTATCTTCTATAGATGTTGCGGTTTCTCGCCATTCTCCTGACGTCCTCGATATTTTTGTTTCTGTTCCTTGCTGCCTCCTTGATATTGTCCCATTGGACTCGGGGTCTACCTCTAGTTCTTCTTCCTTCTGCTTTCATTTGATAGATTTTCTTGGGGTATCTTATGTTATCCATGCGCATGAGATGTCCGGACCACTTCAATTGTTTCATTTCTATTTCACTGTTTGCTGGTTGTTGGTCTAAATCGTCTCTTATGCTTCCATTTCTTATTCTAGCCCTTCTTATCTTGCCAAGCACTCTTCGCAGGTATTTCATTTCCGTTGCTGTTATTTTGGATCGGTGTTTATCCAGCAGTGCCCAGGATTCTGATCCATAGAGTAGTGTGGGGAGGAATATTGTTTTATACAGGTGCATTTTTGGTTTTGTGCTTAGTTCTTCTTTGCCAATCACTGTTTTGTTTATTTGGTAATATATCCTATTTGATTTGCTTATTCTGTTCTTAATTTCTTCCTCTATTCTTCCATCCTTGTTTATTATCACTACTAAGTTTTCGTACTTTTCTACATACTGTTGTTTTTCTTCTAATACAATGGGTACTCTTGCCTCTCTTTTTTCTCTGGTGATGTGCACTATTTTATTTTTTCCTACGTTTATCTTCATACCTTCGTCTTCTAGGTTGTTAAATATGTTAATATTTTCTTGCAGTTGTCTTGGATTTTCAAACATTATTAGTATATCATCTGCGTATATTAGGTCTTAGGTCATTATAGGATTTAGGTTATGGTACCCTAGTCGTGTTCTCCTTCTGATTTCTTCTTTACATTTTTTAATTATGCTGTTCATGTAAACCACAAACAGCAGTGGGCTCAAACTGTCACCTTGTTTAACCCCTCTATCTATGTTAAATTCTCGCGATTTTAGTCCGTTTATCCTTACTACTCCCACCACTTTCTTGTTTATACTTTTGATCACTCTTATAAGCTTTGGGTTTGTTTGTAGTTCTTCCAGTGCCTTCCATATGTGCTCTCTTGGTACTTGATGAACGCCATCGTAAGGTCTAGGAATGCTAGGTATATTTCCCTGTTCTTGTCCACCATGTTCTCTGTTATCTGCCTAGTCGTGTATATATGATCTTGTGTTTGTGGTTGTTCTGGGCGGAAAGCCGCTTGTTCCTCTTCTAGCCTATCTTCAATTACATTTCTTAACTTTTTTCTAATATTTTCGAGTAGCTTTTTAGCGCTACTCGAGATAGGCATATTGCCCTGTAATTCTCACAGTTTGTTGTTTCTCCCTTCTTATATATGGGCACTATTATATTTTTTTCCCAACCAGTCGGTATCTGTTCTGTTTCGCATGCTTGTTCGAAGATATCATTCAGCCATTTGACTATTCTTTCTCCTCCTTGCTTGAGTAGTTCTGGGGCGATATTGTCTTCTCCTAAGGCTTTTCCATAACGTGTATTTCTTAAGGCTATCTGCATCTCTTCCTCTGATATGCTGCTTTCTTCTCCCTCATTTCCGTTTTCTGTTTCTTCTTTTACTGGGGTTTCTTCTTCTTGTTCTTCATTTGCTTTTTCGGTTTTAAATTTGTTTTGGTAGTGGTCTCGCCAGGCTTTTAGGACTCTTACCGGTTTTGCTCGGTTTCCTTTCAGTCTTTCGATGACATTCCAGAATTGCTTTTGGTTCTGTATGTACTTTTCTTCTATCTTTCTTCCAAACTCCTCCCAGGATGCCTGTTTTGCTTGTTTTACTGTCTCCTTAGCTTCATTATGTTTCTGTACGTAGTTTGCTCTTTCTGCTTCCGTATTGGTCCTTTTAAATCTGCTCCACGCTTCTTTCTTCAGCTTGATCTTACTGCTCACTTCTTCGTTCCACCATCTTGTTCTTTTCTTATGTGCACTATAGTTTATTACTTTTTTCCACATCTCTCTTCTGCGGTTCGAATTATGGTTTCTTTAAATGTATTCCATCTTTCATTTAGGTTCCAGGGCGTTCTTAATTGTTGTTGTTCGATTTCTTTCGATTTTCATCGTGTGCTTGTTCGACTAGTTCCAATATTTCTTTTCTTTCCTTCATTCATGATGCCTGGATGCCGTAAAGTAAAAAGGTATCTGTAGTTTTCAGAAAAACATATTTGTAGTTTCCAGGAAAATGCATTTGCAGTTTCCAGGAAAATGTATTTGTATTACTACAAATATCTGACTTTCATATCGAATAATCAAAACTATCTATATTACATTTGAATTATTCGGAAATAGTGAAAGTTCTGATACTATAAACTACATTTAACTCCTCAGAATTAATTGATTAAATAAAGATCGTGTAGATATAGCTAATGGAAGGTTAATGATATTTAAAAGAATATAGAAATGATTGGCAATTCAAAGAAATTTACCAAATTATATAATAACTTGCATATTTTAAAACTTTTTTCGAATGTGGGCAGTCTTCTGCTTTAAAGATTTCTTTAGATTTATCAATGAAGAACGTTGTTGGTTTTATTAAAGATTATCATCAGTACCGCCCACTTTGGTTTTGTGTCTAAGGAACACCTTCAATGTCTGTATCTCGTTACCATCTGTTGTGCATAGATTGCATACACAAAATAATTAGGTGTTACTTTCATAAACGTTGTTCAATAATCTGGTCGACCTTTGCGCACGAACCGTGTTACATTTTGACATTTAATAGAACCATAAATTAAGTCCTTTGAGAACCCATCGCACGTCATGTTAAAATATTTCACTTGCAGGTCTCATGTTGGAGAGCGAGAAGAAGATATTCGAGTTAATGGACGAGAAGACGCCCATGTCGAAGTACTGGATGCCTCTGGTCTGGGCTACCAACATAATCAACAGGGCTAGGAAGGAATCCCTTATAACGAGCGACCATATTGTGCAAACCCTTTTGACGGAACTGTCCGACATCAGACGAAGACTGGGCGCTTTGATTGGATACGATACCGTTTGTGTGCCACTGGTTTACACCCAGGTAAGTCATTTTAGTAGCTTCTAACGAAAATAATACCAGTATGAAGTAAGACCGTATGTCATTGGTAGAAGAATTAGAAATATGTTGCATTTTGATCTAAAGGTAACCACAGCAGGAATTGACCTTTTAATTTTGAAAAATGGTCTGCCTCGAAAGTTGTTCTGGTAGTAATTATTGATTAAAGGCAATTCCGCTAAATGTATCTATAAATAGAATTTTCATTATAGAAAATTTATAGGTATCTAAGACGTGACATACATTCGTATGCTTTGGTATTCTCGCCCATAAAGTGCATCTCAGTTCTTCGTAACATGACACCTCGCGCGTGCATCTCTTAATTGATCTCCGTGGTAAGATTGCTAATAACACCGTGGTTACTTTCGGATTATGTACAGAGCTCATTATTTATTTATTGTTGCATAATATGCAGGTATGAGCCCAACAATAGATTTGGTGCGTCATTGCTAAGGTGCGGATTTTATGCAAATTCAGTTTGCAGTTATTTATATGCAAAATAAATCGTTTAGCATTTGCAGCGGCAGTTTTTTGGATATTTTAGATTTTCATTATTTCTACAAGATTTAATCTCTACCGATTACTTTCATTTTATACAATTACTTTGTCAGATACCACTAGAAAAATCTACATTAATTTTAATCTGTGGTATTTGTTTTCTTTAATTTGTAGAATATTTTTGTTTCTTGCAATTTGCTACATAGTTATTTAATAGAAAATAAGAATTTCCCTTTCACAAATTTACATGTTTGAAAACCCCCTACGTTGTATGAAATTATGTAATATTTATTTTATTGTTGCAATACTTTAAGTAAATAAAGTAGAAAAGGAAATGATTCATTTATAGTAGAATCTCACTCTGACCGTCGTCAGAGAATGGATTCGATTTCAAGTTATTCAGTTCGGTATTACTTTCAAGATTTTCCATATTTTTTTTATTATGGCGCTTTCACAGGCCTTGTAGGTTCATCGCTTTGGTGTGAGGCAAGACTAAACTAGTTTGTGCAAAATTTCCAACCCTGGAGTAATTCGAACCAGGAAGCATTTGGACTATTATATCCAAAGCTTGGCTCTCTTACCACTGAGCCATCCCTGCACTTTTCCGTAACACTATCTTAAATTACTTGATATACCCACAGAAAAAATGCGTATGGCAAGGACAACATGAAATACCTTAAAAGCGAGATATTTATTAGAAATTTTCAAATGTTAGCCCAGCAAGTTTTAGAACAATGATTTAAATGTTTCTCTGTAAATAATTACTTCTTTGTCTCTTACAAGACGTGGCGGTTTTCTTTCCTATGACAGTGTTGCAAGTTTTTTAATGTACTACAGACATTGAGCTCCTACAGCTTAACGTGGGCTACGAACCACGGAAAGTTTCTATTCTAGAGAAAATTTACTAGGCAGAATACCTCGCTGGTTTGCGATTGCCTTGCCAGGCAGAACGACCGTTAAACATTAGATGTTCCGGTACTGGGAAGTGAACCCCAGACCTCTAGCGTATAAGTCTAACGCGATGACCTCTAGAGTACGACCACCTGTAGTCATCAAATTCTTCCATAAGATCTTATACTAAAGCCTACATTTTCAATTGCTTTTAAGAGCTAGAGATTGTAGAAGGTATTTCACAATTATTTTGTTGAGGCGTGGTGACATTTATCTGCGTACCTCCATTCGGAAAATATGAGAATGCTGAGAACTGAACATGCATATTTTTACTAAGAGCGACTTTATACAAAAAATGTGTAAAATTGCTATGTGAAGTATTCAACATGATGGAGTTCTTGCTATAAAAGGTACTCGGGACTCGCTAGAAGCCAAAATGAATACGCCTTACGGTCGATTTTGTCTTATGACCTTATGTTAAGGATCTACAATAAGCAATACGATAGGGGAATATGCTGTGAGACGATAGTTTGTTACATTTATTAAAGAATGATACCGATTCTACGAGCAAGTGTCTTGAAAACTCAGAAAATAGCGATTTTGTTATTTCTAATGGGTCCATTTATTGAATTTACAATAGTTTATGAAAAAGAAAATGAAGAACATAGGTATTTATTAGAATATGTTATTTAGATACAGATCATCAATAGCCTTTTAGTCAAACTGCTGGGAACCTGTTTATTTTCTGCCCCGTGCTTCCCCTCAGCACTAAAGTAGAAGCATGGGGGTGGGCTCTAGCACGATGTTTTTATATCTTGCGTGTTAACGCGCGAGAATCGAAACCAACCCATAACCGATGTTTTGCTCAGAAAGCAAGTGCTCTGCTAACTGAGCTACCACGACAGTAGATACACATCTGTTTATTTTTTTCACCTTGTTAATCATCCACTGTTGGACGAAAGATTTTTCCAACTGCTTCCATTTCTGCTTTTGGATTTCCTGTGTCCATTTCTTCTCCACTATTTTTACTATATCGTTCCATCGCGTTTTAGGTGTTCCTACACTTCTTCGCCAGTGCGGGGTCTCCAGTTTATTGTCTTCTTGGTCGACTTGGTGGTTTATTTTCTCATAATATGTCTCGCCCAACTCCATTTTATTTTCTATTTCCTTAACAATATCTGCAACTTTGGTCTGTTTGAAGAAATGTTCATTTTTTAAATATATTTTTAATTACCAACAGATATTTCTTTTAGTTTGATACTATATGCTGACGTCTGTATATTTCTATATGTAACAGTAGTATTTCAAAAAATATCTCTCACATACACAATGAATTTTTAAGAATTTCATAACTTGCTATAACATTTTTTAGGAATTTCTAGTTACTACGAAACCAGGTAGTCTGTATACAGTAAATATTAGGTTAACAATTGCGGATCTAGTCCCTCCTAGTTGTACTGCATTTAACATATTTCTAGAAAGATACAAAACTGTTCAGCAAGCGTTGACGTTTTTGGCTATTAGGAAAATTATCAGAAATTTGTACAATCCAAGGACAATCTTTAATTTCCATGAATCACTTTGACAGTATATAAGGACTTGTAAAAGTTTTCAGTAATCGTGAAAATTATATTTTTCTACATATATTTGCAGAATAGTTTGGCTACAAATATAAAGTGTACTATAGTTATTAGTTACCACCTGTGTCCTGTAGTCAGAAGGAAAAAAAATTCATTAAATACTAAATCAAAAGAAAAAATAACTCTAAAAGCAGCACCTTCTGGGAATTAGTCACAAATTATTCCAGCAGCTTTGGAAACTTCACATATATGTATTATGTATTGGGATTTCCCAATTTATGACTAGCGAAATGATCGCAAATATTATTTTTTGATTTTATGTTCCCGGGTGGTTAAGAATGTAAACTGTATTATTGATACTGTTTGGTTAAAAACAAAAATTGTTATGTTTAAAAAAAATTCAGAAAATCAATACCTGTTGTATTATAATTAGAGTTTTTTTTATGAAACAATAACTGGAACACGGTATGTACAGGTCGCTGTACATTTAATACTTCAGGTAACGGAGTACTTAATTTGATACGCTTTCTATTACTGTAATTTGAACATTTAAGCTTCAGTTTTGAAATTCTAGAATTGGTATGCAAATTAAATTAACAACACTGCAGGTTTGAACGTATGGTATTATTTTATCTTTACCTCTATTTTAAACGAAATAATTATTTTGGTTTTATGTAAAAGACACTAATAATAGCTAATAACAGTTTTGATTGTTAGCAAAAATCTTCTGCGGACATAAAATAAAGATAGAATAAATAACGCATTTTGTCTATGGTGCAGTTCCTTGGAAAACCCTCTATACAACATTATGGCGCATTGGTTCTTCAGCTGAAATTGGATAAATATATAATATGCATGCAAAAAACTTTTTCACACTTGAAATAAATAAGTACATGCAAGCAGGCAAACTTTGTGAACATAAGCACGCACAATTATATCTCTTCCTCAACATAAATAAAACCAGTAGTTGGTAAATTCTCTATCTATTTTCAGAAATATGAACACACGCGGCATTTTAAAATGACACAAATAGGAAATGAATGTTATACCATCATATATCATATTTTTCAAGGCTACTTTTGAATTACATGAAAAATATCTGCAAAAATTAAATGAACTGCTGTCTTCTAATTTGGTAATATATCCCTATCCCTAATACAGTGATACGTGGATTTCAATATATACATGAATATTCCGAATGAACAAAACCAAAACAGTTCAAAGTTATCAACATTTATATAAAGAAAGTTTAAAGACTGTATGCTGTAGCTACTCTTTTTTATATTTTCTGATTTTTTTTATTCTTAATATTTTATTAAATTTATGGTTGATTCCAAGTTATAAGTTCCGAATAGATCCAATATTTTGTTTGAGTTATTTAAAATGTAGATTTTAATTACAGACGTACGATAAAAATTTAATTAATAGATTCTATTCACATACAAACAATATAAATATGCCAACGATGTAACAAATATTGTATTAGCAAAATATGCAAGAACGTAATATTTACTGTAAAATGCATACTATGAATTTAAATGCATTTCAAAAAGTTCTCAAACGTTTCGTAATAATTATAGAGCTCATTTAATTACCAATACTGCAATCAGTATCCCGTATCACACCCATTTGTTGTGTGCTAAATTAATGATACGTGGTTATGTGGTGAGTATCACACTGTAGACAACCGCATTCTTACCCCTTGTTCATTCGCATGCAGGTGCCCAAGCGACAGGGTAGGCCGCCCGCAAGGCATCGAGTCCGGGGTTTGAATTCCCGAACCTCCACACCGGAGCCCAGTGCTCTAACCACTGGACCACACTGGCATTTTAGTAATATCACCGGAAACATTTAATATATTTATTAGATTTATGGTACATATTTATTTTTGAGTGGATTTATGACGGTCCAAAATATTGAAAATCTATAACCAGGACATGAAAATTAAAATTTTTGCTCTGATTAGCATTTTGCTTTCTACCAACACACTTGTCACATCGTAATCACTTTTTTGATGGGAGTGTGATTTCTAGATGGCGTTATATTCGTGTTTGACATTTGCAGAGTTGTCAGAATTCTCACCTCGAAACGTAAATTAAACAAAACCCATCTGTACAATTGAATTCAAATTATACATGGTGTAAAAAGATATGTGAGCATATTTTTCCACTAAAATTTCATTAAGCTTTCACTACTTTGGTCATTTATAATCAGTGCCCCCCCCCCTCCGTAGGTAACGGCCGCTTTTATTCAAAGTTATAATTCAGCGTCCCTATAAAACAAAAGATGAAAATTAAAAAAAATTAAGTTGAAGAAATTTTAATAACAATAATACATTTTGAACTTTGGTATAAATATAGGGTGAGTCGACTTAGACAAATCAGTTTATATACAATATTAGAAAACTTATTTTTGGACAGATTGTAATAAACAGTGCCCCCTATGTATAGGCACTATTAAAAGTATTGTTTGGCCATTCCAACGAAGTTAAATAATTTTTAAACTTATAAAAATTTGTTTTTCAGAACTCAGAACTTTTAATGTTGGTCATAGCTTGAAACGTTGTTCTCTGTAAAGCTCAGTTTTGGAAAAATCGTTTACTCGATTTGTATGTTTATATTTATTTAAATAGATGTTTTGAATTTGGCGTGTTAGTTCAAATTAGTGCGGTATTAACGCAAAATGTAAAATATAACAAAAATATATCTATCTGGAAACTTATACCGAGAAACAAAGTTGCCCCGATACTGTCTTCCTAGAAACTTTTAAATATGGTATTTCGCATTTACAAATTTATTTGTATGAACTGTTATCGATTGCAATCATTTACTCAGAATGAATTATTTTTTAAATAATAGAAAATCCAATTCGCGCAGTATCACTAGTATATGAAATAATGACATAGCGCAACAAACGGTCTAAATGGGCTGTTCTGATGAAGCGTCAGGGTTCGCGCTGAATACCGTGTTTTGAATCCTGGGCGATGCCATTTTTTATTTTTAAATATAGTTTTTCTGTAAATGTTAGAGGTATTAACAATTTGCTTTTACCCAATATTGTTTATTTAGCAAAAGTAATTTTGTTTTACTATTTGCCAATACTTCGTTAAACCCCAATGGTAGTAACAGTTGGCACATTTTGTATCAACAAATAAAACAAGAGCTTGCATAGTAAAGAAATTGCCAATACTGCACAACAAAAAATTTTAACCTAAATATTAAAAAAATGTCATTGTCCGGGAACTGAACCCGCGCTTCTCGCTTTACGACCTGGCTTTTCAACATATCGGTCCATTTAGCCTCTTTGTTGTGCAGTGTCATTAGTACATATAATAGTGATAAACAGCGAATGGGACTTTTTGATTATTTTAGTAATGGGTCTAAATTTAAGAAATTAACGCCCGAATTACTGTATTCGATAGCAGTTGACGCAATTTAATTTGTAAGTGCGAAATGCAGTATTGAAAGACATCTGGGAAGACAGTAGCGGCGCAACTCTATTTTGCAGGTACATGCTGTCAGTTAGATGTTTCTTTGTTTTATTTTCGATTTTACATTAACACCCCACTAGTTTGAACTGACAGACCAAAGCCGTAACGTTTACTTAAATGTTTTAGGAGAACTCTAAAAGTAAATGATAAAAAAATGAAGCCCAAGTTGTTAAAATAAATTAAGTTAATTAGTTTCCCATGTTAAAGTTGGCAATACAATTTCCGAATTTTTTTTTGCTGGAAATTAAGATACAGTTAAGTCGTATTTGTATCTATACATATATAATATTCCAAATGTATCTGTGTCTGTACTTAGATTCCAACTGTATATGATGTAAAACTTGTTTTTAGCTACGTGAAAAGCAGCAGTATGAACAATGATACTACGAAATTATAAACTATTTCTTACGAAATAATAATTATAGCATTTTCTAGTAAGAGGGTTGCTTTTTATATTTTGGGATTGGACAACCCTAGTGCTGCCATGTGGCAACTGACGTCTCTATCGTAAAGTTTGACATTTTCGACGGTATACGTACTCAGAACGTTTTGACGTACGAGCGCTATTTGTGTTGTTTACACTAACTTGAAAAATTCATATCGGCCAAAAAATTGAATTAAATCGTAAACATTTTCGTGCGATTATTTTTTACAACTTTCGACATCGATTAACTTAACAACAGTGCATCCATGAACTTAATTCGATTTTTGGCGATAAAGCACCATCAAGGACCAGTGTTTCTCAATGGGTTGTCGAATTCAATCGTGGCCGTAGTTCGCTCAACGACGAATTTCGTGAAAGTCGTCCAAAATTGTTTGTTGTTCCGAAAAACATTGATGCGGTGCGTGAACTGATACTGCAAGATCGTCATGTGACTTATCGTGAGATTGAGATATCCTTGAACATTAGTGGGACCAGCATACATTCAATATTGCATGAAAATTTGCCCGTAAAAAAGATTTGTTAGCGTTGGATCCCACATAATTTGACAATGGCTCAAAAACAAGCTCTTGTCAATTGGTCGCAAGAAATGCTCAAACAATTCGATCGCAGTGCTTCAAAACATGTGTATGACAACGTGACAGGTGACAAATCGTGGATCTATGCGTATGAGCCTGAAAGTAAACAGCAGTCGACTGTATGGGTCTTCCAAGGCGAGCCAAACCCAATAGAAGTCGTTCGTGCTCGAAGCACTCCGAAGGAAATGGTCGCCTGTTTTTGCGGAAAAACTGGATATGTCTCAACCGTACCATTGGTGCAACGTAGACCGGTCAATTCTGAATGGTACACAACCATTTGTTTGCCACAAGTCTTCGGAGAAATAAGGAAAACCAACTGCCGAAGACGGATCATTCTCCACCACGACAATGCGAGCTCTCACACATCGGCTCGAACAGGTGACTTTTTGAGCACTCACAACGTCGATTTGATGAGTCATCCGCCATATAGTCTATAGTCCTGATTTGGCACCTTAAGACTTCTTTTTATTCCCGAACATCAAAAATAAATTGCGAGGTCAACGTTTTTCGACACCTGAGAAGCGGTTGATGCGTTTAAAATGCATGTTTTGGAGATACCTCAATCGGAGTGGAAAAAGTGCTTCAAAAATTGGTTCACACGCATGCAAAAGTGTATTGATCTTCATGGAGAATATTTAGAAAAACAATAAAGCCATTTTCGATGATAAATATTTGTTTTTGTTCTCTAATCCCGAAATATAAAAGGCAATCCTTGTATGTATAACAAGTGCACTTTTCAGTATTTAATATTTTTCTAGTCTTCTATCACGACCATCGTCGCTTACTGTACTGTCCTGACATATAACACCTTCTAAGCCTCACATATGTAACAGATTGCAACTTTTTCCTTTGCTTCCAATTGCGAGCAATCGTTAATAAACAATTTTTTGCATGGTCTACCTTTTTCTTAACACGTTCTTAGAAATGTCGCATATGCATAGAATACGCCCATTTTTAACGGTATTGAATTTAAATTTGCATTCCGTTTATGTAGTTACGTTCACCACGCAAATATCTGCGCAATTAGTTTTTATACTGTCATTTTATCGAGCTCCCGGAGAAGGACTTTTACTTCCGCGATTTGTTTTCGATTACTTTGCACATTTTGCAGGCGCCTAAAAAATGCCCGTCACACCTGTCAAGTATGATTCTTGCTGTTGGAAATTAATTCGGTGGCGTAGAAAAATTGTGCCATACTTACGGCGGTTTTTCTTAGTTTCTTTATTGCTTAATTATACCAAGAAGCGCCGCAGGGGAAATACATGATTACAATGCTTAGCAATAATAATGTAATTCGAACTATTGACATAAAACATAATGAATCGTTTTAGTTTAGTTGGAAGATTTAGTTTCCATTACTTTCATTACGTAATGGTTATGGAACCTTCTGTGTAGTTGCAGAATATACAACCATATCATAATTAACAACACAACACAAGATAAAGCTTCTGGGATTGATTAAAATATTAGCACTCTTTATTGTATAATAAAAAGAGACCTATTTTATATTTATTACAACTTGCTAAGAATCAGTATAGCTATATTGTGCATATTTGCTAATTTTGTTGAAGGTGAGTGGAAATAGAATCTAAAAGGAAATACCCATATACAGGGTGGGTTAGCTAAATTGTCCCCTCTCTAAAACGGGATGCAACCCAACATACATGAGTCACAGCAAATAAGATTATTGAGTCTTTTATAGTATAGATATTGATCACAGTTAACTTTCTGTCAAGTTGATCTCCTACTGTAATAGTTTACAGTTTTATTAATGATAATTATATTGGTATTTAACAAGAAACGCACTCATTGGTGCAGCCGTATTATAATAGAAACTAAACAAAAATAATTAACAAGGTTTCATTTAATTCTAACTTCCAGGCATTTTCTAGTTCATTTTAAAAACAATCTTCGGACCCGACTAAGCGTATCAGGTGTAATTGATGTACACGTTCTGATTATTCTATTTTGTAAATCATGCGAGTTAGGTATATCATTTCTTTAATTGTAACCTTGGAAAAACTATAGTGGAGTGATATCGCAACTTCTTGGTGACCATGGATGCATAACTCTTATTCCAGTCCAATTTCCTCCGAATACCTACATTATTTAAGTAATTCCTTACAATGCAACTGTAGTGAGCGAGACAGCCATCATGCTAGTACTACATTTTTGGCGTGCATTGAGTTGTACATCTTTCAACAACCCGGGTAAAATACAGTGTGATTGTAAATGATTGAGGCTAATTTGAATTTATCGCCATAAGAAATTATTGTCATGTTGGTAGCAAATACAGTAATCCTGTCAGCTGTTAATTTCTCATCAGTGGCGTCTGAAATAGGGATATATATTAATTGTTAATATCGATTTTAATCAATAGTTTTATCTTTTTAATTAAAACAATTAATACTCAATAAACTTAGAAGTTCGTCTTAACAATAAGTGAAAATATTCCAAATTAATTTAACAATATTTTACAACAATTGTTCAAAATGCTCAGCAAAAATCATAAATACGGCGACCAAGAAATGTGTATTAATAAAAAGCCCCGCCCTTATATTGATATAGCCACAACCAATATGTGAAATACACTAAAATTTGTGGCGGTAAATTCAAACTGTCCTCAATCATTTACAATCACACTGTATTTTGTAAGAAATTCAAGTAACATTGTCTAGTTAAGTTTTCATGGAAGAAGTGTGGTCCAATAATATTGTTACCTATTATATCACACTAAAACTCGGTAACACGTATGGGGTGCGGATTCTCTTGTGCGTAATAGTGCCAGCTAGGTCTATTCACTCCAACACCGTTTGACAATTTTATCGTTAAATAATACATAATTTAAAAAATATAAATCTAAAAGAAGTTGATTTTGAAAGAAATTGCAAAATGTATACCTTTAGGGTTACATTTCTACTAATAACAGGTCAGGCTACATTTAAGGTAAAGCAAAGTAAGAAAGGGTATTTTAGAATTGTAACTTCGTGCACTTATATTATCCTGATTGGCATAGTATGATTGCTAGTACATTTATGTTTTTAAACTATAGTTGATTGCCTTATTTTGTTTCCCCAGATAGTTATTCCCTTCACAAACTGCACACACCCACAAAATTGCATCGTTTCTTTATACATATTTAACCACTAATGAAGTAGATAACCACACTGCCAATTTTTGTATATAGTTTTGTCTGTTTTTCCAGTTAAATTACATTTATTTTGACGATCAAAAAGTAAAACAGAAAAAGGGCTTTTATTAAAGCGAATTCTGCTTGGCAGTAGAAGGAACAAGTTTAATTTTATATGTATACTTATAAAGGAGCTTTTTGAGTATCCAGTTTTTAATTATTTCTAACGAGTTTGAGCGTTCTAGATAGGTTCTTAATCGATTCTCACTTTCAAACATTAACTTTTGAACATTTTTTCTTCCATTGTAGTAGAAAGCATCAAGAAGGTTACGTGTGTTGAGGAGATATTCCTATTTTTGTTTTACCAAAAGTCTACATCAACGCTCGAACTTTTTAGTCCCACAACCTCTTATTTTGCTAGTTTTTGTTGTTTCTCTAGGCGACTATCAGTCAGTGATAGATTTCCTGAAGAACTCAATAAAATTTAAATCAGCATATGAATAAAAAGTAAATAAAATTAGAGGTCGTGCGCTATCTACTTCAACCAAATGCATGGAATGAATGTCTGATACAAACCTGATAGACACATGTTGCTCTTGGTCTGTTTCTACATCTTTAACTCAGTTAAAAAAATTAATCAATTTTACATGCACATTTACGATTTACTTGCAGTTTCGTTTTACTTGAAGTTTCGTTTTACTTGAAAACTTATCAAATCGTGTAGCTGGCATCAAACAATTGCTTGTACGATCAGTCTTATTTAAAATGCAACGTATCTCAAGGAATTTAAGTCTTCTGGAAGGAAATCTGAGAGCCAGATTACCAGCTACTGGCCCACAGTTGACTGCAGACCACCGCAGATACAGATTGGATTTTTCTAGAAACCACTTGAATTGGGAAAATGAAGATTGGAGACGCATTTTGTTTACAGACGAGTCCAGATTTTGTTTGGAGAGTTGTGATAGGCGCATTCGAGTTTTTAGACGTCCAACTGAATGATATGCTCAATTTCATTTTGCCCCCATGACTGCATTTGGTGGTGGCTCAATAATGGTATGGGGAGGCATATCTTTCACAGCCCGCACAGACCTACACACCTTCCCCAACGGCACTTTAAACAATTAGAGGTACATTACGGATATCTTAGAAAGGTATGTTGTGCCATATGTCCCATACATCGGAGACAACTTCCAATTAATGCACGACAACGCTCGGCCCCACACAGCCACAATTGTGCAAGAATACCTAGACGATGTTGGTATTCCTGTTATGCAATGGCCAGCCAGAAGTCCCGACGTGAATCCGATTGAGCACCTCTGGGACATTCTCGGAAGACAAGTACAATCCCTTCAACCACCCTCTGCAACTCTTAACGACCTAGGGAATTCATTAGTGGAAATGTGGGATGATCTTGAACAAGAGTGTGTTAATTTCAAGCATGGACCGTCGTTGTTAAGCTGTCATAACAAGTCGAGGCGGAAACAGCCTACTGAACCTGAAAACTTACAATTTTCCAGTTTTCGAATTTAAATTTTTGTGTTGATTGTTGTTAAATTGCGTTGATTGTTGTTAGTTTGGATAAAATATGGTTTACTTAATTTTAAGCATTATCTATGATTAAACGTACTTCTTTACACGCAATACCAAGCAATATTGCGATTGTTAGTTGTGGTGCGTTAATTTCTTGGAGCAGTGTAGTTCAAAAATTTACCTTTAATTACAACTCCGGTAAAAAGTTAGTAGTATTAAAAATAGATAAGAAACCTTTTTTTATGTAACTGCTGATAGTCACATGTGTTTTATTACATTGCAGTTGCCTTCTTAGCGAACGAAGATTAAAGACAATTAGCCAATATATCCAGCTATATTATTTTAAAGTTTTTATAGAAACATTATGTTATTAATAAGGAAAATAGTTGTACATGATACAGAGTTTCAGCTGGTATACTCAAAATCCTAACTATAGCCCCGCGACTGTTTTACGAATTTAATTCTTGAACTTTACGTACAAGCTTCGTTAATAGTTTACCGATTTGTATTAGATTTCAGCCTGATAATAATTTATTGTTAAATACATTTTAATAATTCAATATTTAGCCAATAGCAATATGGAAAATCAGTTAGTAAATAAACACAAACATAAAATTGAAGTGGCCACATTTTAATAATGAAATACATTTAACAGCTGTAAAATTTAAATTTAAGTATTTTGCTTTGAAAATTAAAGCAGAATTTTCCAATTAATTATCAGAGCAGTCATTGATCAACAAACGCCATTGAAAAGATAACTAAGAAGATTACACTGTTGCATAATTGCGAAAAATATTGTTTGTGCAGTTTTTGTGCGAACTTTGGAATGAAATAAAATGTTAAAAGCAATTAGCTTGAAATGCAATACAGATTTTGCAGCAGCTATGTGAACATAACCTACAAGAAAAAACTATGTTACCATCATAACCATGACATGGTTCGCTATCAGTCTTTACATATCAGCAAAATAACCTTATTAACACCATCCAGCATTTTATAGATTTCCCAGGGTCTCATTGACGTAAACATTAATAAAACGTAGGAAAAGACGAGCTTAAAAATGAAAAATCGAGTCAGCGAGAGGTCGAAACAATCATCAAGTAGTACATAATTTTCTAATTTAATGTCTTTTGAACAACAATTGTATTTATTTGACATTGCCACATAAATGACTCATTTTGCGACCGCATATGCAGAAGTTATCGGCGGAATAATTGCGGAACTTATTCACGCACACATTGTTCACGCTATCACGTACTGGACAATGACATATGTAAAGTGTTACCAACACAACGAATGCAGCCTGCGTTGCAACGTGCTCCATTAATGTGACTGTTTGTTAGAGATTTTCTGTGTGGTATTTTTGCAATTTCGGAGCCAGAATACGTTCAGTTCTTGCACCAATATCCCAAGAAAGAGCTTTGAAAGTAAATCCTGTTAATCGACCATTTTGTTAATAAGTCGCACAAGCCATTATGTTCGCCGGACTTATTCGATATCCGTCCTAAGTGTAACAGGGAGTGTAGTTACGATAAATGAGGAATCAATACAGAATAGTTTTATAGACTAGTCAAAGCATTAAAATATGGCCAGCCTTAATTATTTGATTCTCGTGGTATTGCATTTGTATTTTGTATTTTGATTGCTCGAGATCTAGGACGCGGTTTTCCAAACATCTCTATGTACTCAGGCCGCAATTGGCTCATTGTATACCCCCTCTATGAATTTTGCCTATCTGAGTTAGTTTCAACACTTGTGGTGTTATGGCTTGAGAGAGTAAACATTTATTGAAGGTCATTTACTCGTTCCAAGTTTAGGATTGAAATGTAAATTTTAATACTTGAAGAATGTCAAAAAGGCGCAGTTATGGAAAAAGGTGATTTAGAAGATCATATGTATAATTATGTAAATAAATATACGGAAACTACCTGATAGTGCTTTCGACGTTTATTGTAATTTAATTTTTAAATTAATTACTTTTTTGTGTGGGGTTTTTCTTTCTGTGGCATGTTTGCGCATTCGTTTTCAATTTAACGATATTGATGTGATGAATAATTAAATGAGACATTAATAAACCTGCCAAGTGATATTTTATCGCCATGTTTCTAAAACTGAGATAGAGAGAAGTTTGTCTCCATCTTCAGAAGGATAATTTACATTTTGCTTTTAAGGAAGCTACTACAAAGATGTCCTTTTTGAAAAGGTTGATGACAATTGGGGTTCCTTTAAAATAAAATAAAGAAGTGTTAAGAAATCACCATCTTTTACGTTAATTATATGTAGCGTTCTAAGTCTTGAACATATATTTTCAAAGCAATTGATTGAGGAAGCATAAACCTGTAGGCTTGCAAACCATCATAATATAAACTGTTTCTTGCACTTAGGCATTAATTAGACAATTCAGGTGTAAGCAGTCTTGTGTTAAAATTGTATCCGTTGATAACTTTCACGTCCATCTGTTAAGTGGTAGTCTTCTTTGCCATGGGCTCCATCTCAGCGTAAAGTCGTAAGCATCAGATACTTATATTGAACGTCGAATCCGATTAACAAAAATTCCAGAGAAAGTTTATACATTGAATTGTTTAAAATTGGGAAATAGATAGCCATAGGCTTAAGGCGCATCACTGGTCATGCTTATGGTCGTACACATTCGACGTTTTCCTCAGAAAGCAAGGGCTTTGTTCCGTTCCGTTCCGTTCCGTTCCGTTCTGTTCCTTTCCTTTCCTTCCCTTCCCTTCCCTTTCCTTTCTGTTCCGTTATATTTCATCCCATCTCATTTCATCCTATACCATTCCACTTCATTCTATTCCATTCCAATTAATGTCGTTTCATTCTCTTCCAATTCATTCAATTCAATTCCAATCACTTTAATTCCATTCCATCCCATTTCATGTAATTCCATTCCATCCCATTTCATATAATTTCATTCCATTCTATTCTATTCCATCTCATTCCTTTCTATTCCATCTCATGCCGTCCTTAATCCCATTCCACCCCTTCAACTCATTCTAATTCACCCCATTCCTTCCAATTCCGCTTCATTCCGTCCATTCCAATACATTATGTCTTATTAGAGTCCACTTTTTTCAATCTATTTCATTTCACTCTATTCCATGCCTTTGATCTCATCCCATCTAGATCGTTTACGATCAATTAGATTCCATCCCACAGTCTTGATAGTCAGTTTTTGTTCTAATTTAACATTCTAGCTGTTATCGTTTCCAAGATCTTGGTGTTTACCGAATTTAACATTCACACCATGCAGTACCTCTGCAAACGATTTCAATATATTATTTATTATAAACGTACCTTTGTTGTAATTTGCATGTTCATTACTAAAAAGACGTAACATTTACTTGTTTTGGTAGTTTTTTATTATAAATGCAATTGGTGTTACCTTTAAGTGTCTTACACTGCAATACCTCTATTCATTTTTGAGTAGTTTAGTTTGAATTAATCACCTGAACGAATTGTTTTAAATTAAATTATTACAAACATGATTTTTTCATAATAATGATCTATCTGAGTTAGTTAAAAAATAAATTTAACTTAATATTGAAAATAATAAAAAACTATTTATATTGCTTTGTTTCCTTTAAGAGTTGATTTTCCTGGATAACGCAAATTGATTTTTGTAGAATCCAGTAATTCAAATTAAAATAAAACGTGATTATTAGGTTTTTAAATGATTCACCCTGTATTTTTAAATCTGTTACTTTGATTACGCATTGCTTTAATATTTCGGTTTTCTTCATAACCGCATGTGGGCTGGGAACAGTTATTCATATTTGTACTGGTAACAATTACAAAGTTATTTGTAATTTATGAAATTTTGGAAATATTTCTACCACAGCATTTCCAACCTCGAGCAACAGCTATTTTCCCAGGTTGTATTAGAATTTTAAATCTCTCGCTAATTATTTATGCAAATATTATTAGCATGTCTCTATTTGAACTTAGTCTTAGATTTTTTTCGCACTTGATAGTTATTTGTAAACCAAACTGTATGTTTTAAATTTGTCGCTGTCTTACGTCTATGGTATGTCTGTTTCTCGTTTTACATTTTTCGGTTCCTGTTTCTGACGTTATTTACAGATTGAATCAAAAATTGAAAAAATAACGTATGCAGTTAAAGCTCAACTCAAAATAAATCTGAAATGCAATGACGAAATGTAATTTAAGACTTAATTTAGAAGGTTGGCAAGTAAACTTTTGAAATACTTGAGGTTTTTCCTTTTTGATATTTCATATGCGTTTATTTTTAATAAGAATTTCTGTTTCTTGATAAATAACAGAAATTATAGTTAGCAATAATTTAGCAAACCAACACAATAGAATAAGGGCGAGATATTTATTTAAAAGCTCACTAGTGTCATCAGGTCTGGTAAACGGGGATGTACTCTCCTTTATATTCATTGTCCTGGAAATAGTTCGTGGAGACAGTTTCTGACTTTCTACTAACAGGTGTGTATCTACCTTCGGGCTGATACTAGATGTTATTGTTATGTATTACGTAATTATCAGGAAGTGTGGCAAGTATTGTTGACAGAAAATAGATCCTTATTAAATTCTAAGTATAAGAAATGCAAAGTACACTCTCATTCATTTCCTACTAATATTGCGTCTGTTTCCTGTATGGGTCCTACAGCAAGCGCCCCGTGATGTGTCGGCTTTGTCTATCATAATGAGTGTTTAGCTGCTGAGTAGATTTTTCTCCTTTTTTACCTTCCCTAATTCATTCAAATACATACGTAGGTACCTTGTAGACATGTGGTTTGTTTATATGAAAACGGTACCAATAATAGTATTATTAATAATGGTAGGTCAAACATTTAGGTTTTAAGACTGGTATGACACGACGCAGAATTTTGTCTAAAATTCTGTCCAGAATTTTGTACAAAGTGTTTTCACAAAATTTTATATTGTGTCATACAGAGTTCTGTGTTCAAGATTTTGCAAGCTCATGCTCTAAAATATGCAGAAATTTGTACAGAATCTGCGTCGTATCAATGCGTAAACGAGCAATTTTAGTGTTCATTAATGATCGCTGAGGTCAGAAAGGTAAAAGTTTCATCATGTGTTTACGCCGCTGCACTAGCGCTAACTGTACTTTCTACTTTCTCTCTTGCGTTCTTCATTCATTACTGTTAATGTAAAATAAATAAATAAAAACGCTGCGAACTTATGCATCGACATAATATAAATATGAATGAATATGAAATTTCTGTAGAATGCTACATTATCCGGAGTCACATTCTTTTGACAGTTTGCTTGCCACCGCTTGCTCTCCACCGTTTGCGTGCCACCGTTTGCTCACCACTGTTTGCTACCCACCGCTTTCTTTCCACCGCCTGCTGGCTTCCGTTTGCTTGCCTCCGTTTCCTCGCCACCCTTTGCTCGCCTGCGTTTCCTCGCCACCGTTTGCTCGTTACCATTTGCTCGCCGCCGTTTGTTCACCACCGTTTGCTTGTCACCGCTTGCTTGCCTCCGTTTGCTTGCCACCGTGTGCTCGCCACCGTTTGTTCCCCACCGTTTGCTCGCCACCGCTTGTTCGCCACCGCTTGCCTACCACCGTTTACTCGCCACCGTTTGCTCCCCACCGCTTTCTTGCCACCGCTTCCTTGCCTTCGTTTGCTTGCCTCTGTTTGCTCGCCACCGTTTGCTGGTTACCATTTGCTCGCCCCCGTTTGTTCACCGCCGTTTGCTTGCCACCGTTTGATCGCCACCGTTTACCCGCCACCGCTTGCTTACCACCGTTTGCTCTCCACCGTGTGCTCCCCACCGCTTTCTTGCCACCGCTTCCTTGCCTTCGTGTGCTTGCCTCCGTTTCCTCGCCACCGTTTGCTCGTTACCATTTACTCGCCGCCGTTTGTTCACCACCGTTTGCTTGCCACCGCTTGCTTGCTTCCTTTTGCTTGCCACCGTTTGCTTGCCA